>CM040929.1:25262464-25402464 GCA_023029165.1 Gobiocypris rarus | reverse complement strand
TGTCATGGATCACAAGATGTTACAGGCCATAACAATGTAATATTTCCTGTAAAAAAAGCATCTTATATAGCTGAAAATCATGATTTCTTCTTGTCCGAATTTAGTGTATTAGTGTATAGTGTATTTTTGTCCCATCATATATTTTGTAATCAAAATATTTTATTTTGGTAATATTTCATTTATTTTATTTTATTTCATTAGTGCCATGTGCTCTTAGTATTTATGCTAGCAAGTGGAGTTTTTGGCTAAAAGGTTCTAAATTGTCAATTCTGTTACCGTCAAACTCTGTTACCAAGGTAGAGTAACAGTGTTGACAGTATGTCACAGAATTGACAGTAACAGAGCTGACAAACAATACTATAAAGAGATCTGTTTGGGTTTGTTCCGTTAAAAGTAGAAAAGAAAAGAAAAAAGAAAGTAACTTGGTTTTGGAAAGCACTGATTATTAAAATGTAATGTTTTCAATAAGATACTGTAAAATACTGTAAGATACTTTTTTCCCCTTAACTTTTTGAAATGCAAAATGTGTCTCCAATTATGGAATCACTCATATATATATATATATATATATATACACTGATCAGGCATAACATTATGACCACTGACAGGTGAAGTGAATAACACTGATTATCTCTTCATCACGGCACCTGTTAGTGGGTGTGATATATTAGGCAGCAAGTGAACATTTTGCCCTCAAAGTTGATGTGTGAGAAGCAGGAAAACTGGGCAAGCGTAAGGATTTGAGCGAGTTTGAAAAGGGCCAAATTGTGATGGTTAGACGACTGGGTCAGAGCATCTTCAAAACTGCAGCTCTAGTGGGGTGTTCCCCGTCTGCAGTGGTCAGTATCTATCAAAAGTGCTCCAAGGAAGGAACAATGGTGAACCAGCGACAGGATCATGGGCGGCCAAGGCTCATTGATGCACGTGGGGAGCGAAGGCTGGCCGTGTGGTCCGATCAAACAGACGAGCTACTGTAGCTCAAATTGCTCAAGAAGTTAAAGCTGGTTCTGATAGAAAGGTGTCAGAATACACAGTGCATCGCAGTTTGTTGTGTATGGGGCTGCATAATCGCAGACCAGTCAGGGTGCCCATGCTGACCCCTGTCCACAGCTGAGAGCCCCAACATTGGGCACGTGAGCATCAGAACTGGACCATGGAGCAATGGAAGAAGGTGGCCTGGTCTGATGAATCACGTTTTCTTTGATATCACGTGGATGGCCGGGTGCATGTGCATTGCTTACCTGGGGAACACATGGCACCAGGATGCACTATGGGAAGTAGGCAAGCTGGCGGAGGCAGTGAGATGCTTTGGGCAATGTTCTGCAGGGAAACCTTGGGTCCTGCCATCCATGTGGATGTTACTTTGACACATCCCACCTACCAAGCATTGTTGCAGACCATGTACATCCTTTCATGGAAACGGTATTCCCTGTTGACTTAGTCTCCAAATTCCCAGATCTCAATCCAATCGAGCATCTGTGGGATCCGATCCATGGAGGCCCCACCTCGCAACTTACAGGACTTAAAGGATCTGCTACTAACAACTTGGTGCCAGATACCACAGCACACCTTCAGGGCTAGTGGAGTCCATGCCTCGACGGGTCAGGACTGTTTTGGCAGCAAAAGTGGGACCCACACAATGGACCAACATAATGTTATGCCTGTTCAGTATATATATCAACATCTCTAATTTGCTTATATGTGAAGTTGTGAACCAATGATACTCTAATCAAATTCTTGAATTTGCATATAATTAACACAGTATTAGCATACAGTCCTTATTATAATAATCCCTCTCTAGATCTCTCTGCTAATGCAGTCGGGTCATCTGCATAACGAACGGATGATGTCACGTTTAAACCGTTTTAATGAAGTTGACCCTGAGTCTGTCTTGCCACACAAACACACATACATGCGTTTCTGCTCATTTTAATGGAGAGCAAATCTCTATGGACTTGCATAAGCCTCTGATATCTCTCTCTCTCTCTCTCTCTCTCTCTCTCTTCTGAGTACTGTGAGTGATGTTATTTTCTTAGAAAGCCTCCAGTAAAGCATCTGTTCTCTCCTCAATTTCACCTTTTCTTTCTGTGACTTACAGTAATTCATTATAAGTTTTGCAAAGGACATTCGAATCAGGACGCCTTTGGGTTGTTTACATGTTGATAACCATTTTAAGAAGGATTAGTGTACAAACCCCAAATGCTAAATATTAAAGCTTCAGCACAGCTCGTCCTGTACCGTTTGTACTGTAAAGCGTGTGATAGAAATAATACACTCCTTGCATATGCTAAAGAGCTTTTCACACTTGAAACGATTCTAAACCAAATCTAGAATTCTAAACGGAATTAATCTTGTTTCACTCATACGCTGCCGTTTCACACTGTACATTCCTAAACCCTGTGTTAACACTCTTATTGTCAGTGTCATCCTCATATTACCCTTCTGTACTATCAAGTTTATCCTGACAATCAAGTCAGGTGTCTTCTTCACTCCAATTCACATATATAGCAGTTTTACATTTTTCCTATCAAACTCTTGTAAATGTGTTTCTGTGACTGACCAAAGCACGCGATTGGTTGTTGGATGTTAAGCATCTAGTAACATTCTAACAATGCATTGTTTCACACTACACACGATGATTTCCGTTATTTCAAAGGTCCTTACAGCCGACAACAGCAAAAGATCCAAAACCCACAACGACACTGACCAAGCTAATAAATATAGTAAACAATAGGATAAAAAGGACAATGTTAAAAAGGATGTTTTTTTAAACGTTTTATTCTGAGTGCATGATCTGAGGCGCAGGTGCACTTAGGGTGTGTCCGAATCCACTTTTGCTAGTTTAATGATGGAAAAAACAGTCTGCGCGCCAGGCTTATGGTCCAAAAGGGTTGTCCTTGGTCTCTAAATGAGTCATGGGTGTGTTGCAGGTGTACATTCAATAAACCAATCAGAGTCTCATCTCCCATTCCTTTTAAAAGCCAGTTGCACTTGCACAATGGCGGATTCGCTATTTAAATGGCGGAATTTGCAAGCGGATAGACTGAATGCTTTTCCAGAGCTGAGGAATCTTTTTATTTTTAATGTTTGTGTACTGCTTAAATTTTACCAAAAATAAAAATAATGTTTTGTTGGTCAATGGTGCAGTTGATTTCAGTTGCTTCAAAATAGCACCGCACCAACAGTGTGCCTGAACACACCTAGTTTTCAGACCAGCACGCCCATGGATGAACAGATGGGCGTGAGTGCATTTGGTATTTAAACAATGTGGCGCTGGATGTGAAAATGAAAACTGTGTCGGGAAAAGTGAAAAAATGTGTCAGGATGAAAAAAGCAAAAAACAAAACAAAACGTGAGCATCAGAACTGGACCACGGATCAATGGAAGAAGGTGGCCTGGTCTGATGAATCATGTTTTCTTTGATATCACGTGGATGGCCGGGTGCATGTGCATTGCTTACCTGGGGAACACATGGCACCAGGATGCACTATGGATCGCATCGCATTGCGCCGTGTGTATGATAGTGCCCTTACTCCCTCTCTCTCTCTCCCACTCAAATACACACACATACCCTCGCACAGAAACATGTTGTCAGCGCTGCTCTGATGATTAGCCTATATCAGTAAAATAGTTTAGCAACTTAAAAGGTAAATTACATTTCTCACTAGCGCGGTAACTGTGCTGTTCTTGAAGCAGATAAACTTACAGTTTTGCTATTAGTAGAGACGCTGCTGTCGAACATTGTGGAGAGACGCACAGACCCTTAATCTCTCTCTTTCTTTTTAATAACTGCATTAATAACTGCATTAGTCTGCTCTCAGTGGCTCAAGCCTTGTTTTGGAATTAGCAAAGGAGGCATGGGATGAGATGCGTTAGAAATTAGTCCTGTGCACAAGAGCGTTTTAAGGACAAAAACCTGACAAATGTCTTGAAATACATTATCTGAACAATGTTCGAGGAGTCGTAACCATAGTATAAGTGGAATAATTGACTCTAGTCCATTGAATTATTAGAAAATAAAATGTCGTGGCCACATTACCACCTCGGGTGTGCATTATTTTCTTATAATTTAATGGCTTGTTGTCAATTATTCCATACAATGCACTGTGTTTCTGTGACTGTCCAAAGCATGTGAATATGAGGCACACGATTGGTTGTCGGTTGCTAAGCGTCTAGTCGCAACATTCTAACACTGCATCGTTTCACACTGTGCACGCTTGACCCTGCAATGCGGCTTTAACACCGCAAAAAAACATAAGGAGCAGGGTTTGATAAACCCCGGTAAAAGCAGTGCAGCATTCCCTTACCCATTTAGAATGACAATAACCTGGGCTTAAGCAGAGTGTGAAAGCCCTTTACAGTAAAACACTGTAAAGTAAAACACACATCATTTTACAGTACAGCAATGGGCTAAAAACCGATTGGAAGACCTTGGCAACTGCATAATACCCTGGCAACCACCCAGAACAACCTAGAAACCACATAGCAATCGGCTAAAATCACTTAAAACACAACAGCTGTATGACACCCTGTCAATCCTCCAGAACACCTTAGCAACTGCTTAGCAACATGCTATAAACACTCAGAATGTATTAAAACCATATAACATCCTGGCAACCACTCATAAAACGCTAGCAACCAGCAAGCAATGTGCTTTAAACCACTCAGTAGACCCTTGAAACTGCATAGCAACATGCTAAAAACGCTTAGAACAACCACATAACAAACGACCCAGAACACCGTAGCAACCGAATAGCAGCGTGCTAAAAAACACTTAGCATACTTTAGATGAAAAACTGCAACTGCAATGAAAAAAACAACAACTTCGCATTCACATATCAATACCATGGCAACCACCATAAACACCCTAGTAACCACAGAGCAATGTTACAAAAAAAAACTTAAAATACCTTACCAACCACCAAGAGCTAAGAACCATTTAAAACGCATTCCCAACAGTATAACATATATTCTGAAAATTGCCTTGAACACCCTAACAACCACAAACCAATTCTGCAAAAAACACATTGAATACCCTAGCAACCACATAGCAACACCTTGGCAACCACCCAAAAACCCTACCACTGAAGTTAATTTTACATATCGAGTTTTTGTAGAGAGCCTGGTGCCTGACATCATGATAACACTAGCTGGAGAGATCAAGTCATTAGTCTCATGGCTAATTGTGTCTTTCCGTGGCAAATGGACCCATTTACATGATGAATCACATGAGCACACTCACAGTTAGGAGGTCTTGGAGCTCCAGACGACCCTCATCAGTCGTTCTGAAGCTATATAAAGAGCTGTAGTCCATCACCATGATGGAAAGCGGGCATTCATGAATACTGCATGCACACCCTAACTTTAGCACTGAGCACAGCTAGAAGCTACAAGGAGAGTCCGACCTCAAATTTAGCCACAAGCACAACAACATCAAAAACAACAAAACCATCAACAAGAATTGCAGACAAAACAACAGTTGTATATGTTCATGAATTTGGCCTTTCATGTCTAAGGACCAATCCGAGACTGACTTAGTTGTTAACTTAACTTGTTGTATAGATATGAACCTCAATTTGTGCAGTTTGTTAAGGAGGTGTGCTATTACTTTTCAAGTTAACAGATGATAAAACAGGTGAAATAATACCAAAGACATCAAAGAAGGGACATCTTAAACCACCTTCAACTGCATATTAACATGTTAAAAAACCCCACCATAGAATACCTTAGAAACCGCATAATGAAACCCTGGCAACCACCCAGAACTCCCCTGTAAAGGCATAGTAACATGTTAAAAACACTCAGAACAACTCCCTATAGCAAGTATCCAGAACACCTTAACAACTGCATAGTAACATGCTAAAAATACCCTAGATCCCCTTAGAAACCACATAACGACACACTGGCAACCAAACAGTAGGCAAAAAACACCAAGAACACCTTAGCAACCACATAACACATTGGCAACCACCCATAACTGCATAAAAATGTGCTAAGATAACAAACAATAAGAACAATTTAGCAACCCCCTGGCAACTAAGCAGAATACTAGCAAATGAATAGCAACGTGATTTAGCATTGCATTTTATATTACATTTAACAAATATTGATTTGATATAAAAAATATGTATAATACCTCAATAACCACATAATGACACCCCGGCAACCAACCAAACCATCTTATAATACGCAATGCATTGTGTGAAAAAAAAAACTGAGAACAACTTAGCAACATCATGGCAACCAACTGGAACATTCTGGCAACTGCACAGCAATGCAGAAAAAAAGGAAAAAAAACACTTAGAACACCTTGGCAACCACCCAAAACACCCTTGCAACTGCATAGAAACATGATTTAAAAAAAAAAAACACTCGAAACAACTTAGTAACACCCTGGAAACCAACTGGAACATTGTGGCACCTGCATAGCAATGGGAAAAAAACACTTGGAACACCTTTGCAACCACATAACACATTGGCAACCACCCCAAACTCCACTGACACTGCATAGCAACATGATAAAAACCACTCAAAACAACTTAGCAACACCCTGGCAACCAGCTGGAACATTCTGGCACCTGCATAGCGTGGGGTGGATGGTCACGTAGAACACCTTTGCAACCACCCATAACCCCTTTGCAACTGCATAGCAACATGATCAAAACCACCTATAACAACTTAGCAACACCCTAGAAACTACCCAGAACATGCTATTAAATTAGCATTAAAAATATTTAAACTATATTTAGAATACCTTAGTAATAACAATGTTATGGCAACCAGCTAATACTCTAGCAGCCACAATGTGCTAAAAACACTTAGAACATGTTAGCAATTGCATAACACCCTGGCAACCACCTAGTCGTTGCGGTAGCGGTTGTTAAGTTCCCACCCTGATGTCAACCAGTCATCACTAAAACAAAAGCAGGCTCTCAGAAAAAAAGCAAAAGGAATGCAAAGTGAGTTGAACGGAGGCCTGTAAAGGTACATCAGAAGATCCTCTGACTGTCACTACATGCTTGAGTTTGGAGGTCAGCCAAACTTAAAAAGATAGAGCATTGAGGAATGTATCGCTAAAGGGGAACTTACACTCATCTTTTCTTTCTTCTGATGGCCAGCTTAAGCCAGGGATGGAGGGCGAGAGTGGAGAAAAACTAATTTTGTTTAAATGGCCATGTGCTAGACTTATGTAGCATTTCTCCCGGTGAGGTTCATTTATAATGTTAGAACAGGTTTCTTGCACCATACATTTTTATCTCAGTTTTAGAAACAATTTATACTGTTTCCCTTCAAATTAACTACTATAAAGCAGCTCTCCAGTGTGTACATGTTTTCACTCGCGGACATCTGACCTCAATGGACTGAACAGGAGAAATAGATTTCCACGTAAAAGGAGGCGGAGCATCTGCGGAGTCAGCACACACCAACCTGTTATATAAATGCCACGGACCAATGGTAGTACAAAGGTGTATAACAGTGGGAGCAAACTTTTCTGGAAAGTTAGCTTTGGCAAGCTGTTTCGAACTCCTGATTTTGTTCAGTTCGTTCTTCAATTTCGCTTACAGTACTCTATATTGGGGCCTTAAAAGTGCTGTATGTAATAATGACAGCTAGTGGTTGAAATGGGTACTGCAGTCCAAATTCTAAATATTGTTTGCTCCGCCCCTCCTCCGCTTACGCTGGTTTGCAAGCTTGAGGACACGCAACAGGAGCGCAAAATACCTGGCTTGTCGAGATACTATTGGGTAAACTGGCAACCTGTGGTATCGCACAGACTGTAGTATTGTTTTTCAGAGAAAAGTATGTGAACTTAGCATGTTATCTAAATATCTGCAAACATATGATATTTTTATGCTTTAGTACAGACAAAAACTTACATACATCACCTTTAACGGGGAAGATTGCTGAGAAAACAGTTTAAAGAAGACAGTTTACCTATGTTATCGCGCAAGATCATAATGAAAGTTCATTATGAATGCCACTAGGGGGAAAATTCAGAGAGTTGTGTCCAAATGTCGTGTGAGGTGGAAAAGCAGCTTTGGACTAGATCAACACTTAGGACATGTTAGCAACTGCGTAACACCCTGGCAACCACCTAGTCGTTACGGTAGCGGTTGTTAAGTTCCCACCCTGATGTCAACCAGACATCACTATGATGTTGTGTTGACTAGATCAACACATGGGCAGTACAATTGCTTTTTTATACTCTACAAGACGTGGGCAGCACTGAGTCGTGTTATTTACAGGAAATTCGCTTGGAATTAGGGATGGAAGAAGAAAAGTAGTGGATCTGCCATTGCATGCAAAGTTTAGAACAAGAACCAAAACAAAAACGATGGAGAATTATATGCCGCTTTGTTTACTGTTCCTGAAACAGCATGTTGTTTTGTATCACTCTTCTTCGACTATGCAGTTACACCTAGTGGACTCTTCTGTCTCAACATTCACCTTGCGCATGCGCTGTTGTACACAAATGGTCCACACGTACATAAAAATTGGGCTGCACTTGGACAATGTGTGTGGATGTCTGCAGACCCTCTTGATGACGAAAATTACGTTGCGTGGATGGTCGTGAAACGTGGTCGCCAAAATACTTCGAGCTTAAGGAAGCTGCCTTTTTAAGATTTCAAATCAAATACTGCCTCTTATTGAAGAATCAATCATAAAGGTTGTCTAATATTCTCATGTTTGTGAGCTCACAACCATAGCCATTTCTAATTGGTTCATTTCTGCAGCGTATTTTGAATAAAATGGTGAACTGGTGAACATTGTGAAAATCCTGTTTTTCATCATATATCGCTGTAACAAGCTTTAGGTGGCAGAGAACAAAGACAGAAATGGATAACGGCAAAATGGATGGTGGTTGAAAACAGGGCGAGAGGGGAAGGGTGTGAATGAAACAGTAAAGGAAAGATGGGAGAGGGCAAAACAGATGGGATGATGGTGGTAGTAGAGTTCAAGAGGCAGTTGAGAGTGACAGATCTGAAACAAGTCGTGAGAGGCACATAGGGGGACGGGTGGAAGTTAATGGAAGGTACGATGAGGGTTAAGACTTCGGGAGATCAAGAACAAGAGATTGAAGAGGTGCATGAAAAGGTGAAAGTGTAGGAAGAGAAATAGTTGGGAAGAGGATGCACCTGATGGAGGAGAGGAACGAGGGATGAGTGAAGGTGAAGAGAGGTGGGCCATAAATCCTGAGGAGGCCGTGGCAGACACAGCTGTTTCGAAACAAGCCAGATGTGAAAGAAGCACAAGAGGGATTTGAACTTCGGCACAACTTCTCCTGCACTGCCATTTATTTGACCACAATTCCTAGTGACCTAGTGTGTGAAAAAGTTTGCATGTGTGTGTTTTGGCCTCCGGCCCACAGCCAGGTGTGGAAGATACAGGTGAGATATCCATCCATCAGATTAGGTGACACACAAACATCACATTTAAAGGTTATTTTCTCAACTCAACCTAGTTTTGAAAATGAATCCCTGTTCTGTCTTTCATTTTAAAGGAGCGTGACGGGCCTATGTCTCCTTATCTCTACCTCTTTATGTTGTGCAGTTGCTCAAATGACAGCTGTTTCCTTTGACAAGCAGACCTTCACTGCCTGGAGAAACATATACACTCGCACATAACATCTTGAAATAAGAGAGTGAATGGTAATTACTCATTCTTAAGAGTCAAACAGCTGTTTGCTGCACGCGTCCACAGTCATTCAGAAAACACACAATGAAAACAGCCGCAAGGGTGATGTGCCCTTCAAAGTGGCGGAGTGAGATGTTTAGAAATCAAACAAGCTAAGACTATGCAAACACATAATTTTATCCAGGAATCGAACTCATGACCTTAGCATTGCTAGCTCAACGCTCTACCAGTTGAGCTAAAGAAACAAAAAATGCTATAGGGCTGAAGGAAACCAGCATATTCAAGTCCATATTTAAAAGTCAATGACCTTTTAATAGCAAATCTGACCACAATTTGAGACAATGTTGAGATCTCTTCTCAAAATCAGTGGTTCTCAACCAGAAAGGCTTCCAAGGGGGTCTCAAGATGCAAACCTATTATGTTTTTTACATGTTCAAATTTCTTTAGTGTGCAATGTTGCTGTTTGAGCATGAAAAAGGTCTACAAAGCACACCACACCAAAGGGAGTTATGCTCTGTATCAGTGTCAGTGTTTCTGAACTCCCTGAAACGCCTCCATTGTAGTCTTGAGTTTTCTTCCAGGAATGAGCATGTCACAATTAAATAATTCCCGCCCGTGGCATATGCAAAACAAGTAGTAAGGACTGGTTGAGTTGCATTAGTAGTGTGTTGAAACTCGTGGTTATGGTAAGGGGCGTGACATTTCCCAAACACGCTTGAAGCTCTTGACCAATCACAACACACACCTTACCAGGCGACCAATCAGAGCATACTGCACTTTTGGAAGGACGGGATTCATAGAGACAGGAACTAAACAGGGGTGCGTTTCCCGAAAGCATCGTTGGTCCAACTATGGTCACAAGTTCCGTCGTTATCAACAAAGTTCAACTAGTCTGTGTTAACCAAACCCATAATTCCAACGAACATTCGCAAACAGCATCGCAAAAATGTGTGGTTGGAACGACAGCTCTTGACCTGTGGTTAGAAGCATAGATTCTTCTTTGCTTGACATGTGGACGTAATATATCCTTATCCTGAGCAGAATAAGCATAATAATAATTTTCAATTTCAAACAGATTTATTTAAAGGTGCTGTATGTAAGTTTTGGACTGTACTAAAATATGCAAATACCATAATATGTAACTATATAGGACATGCTCAACATGCTAAGTTTCTCTGAAAAACACTGCTACAGCCAGTTATTCTACTTTGAAATGTGTTCCGAGTCGAGATGTTGGTTTTTGTTTTGGTCTGTGCGATGACGCACGTTGCCAGTTGACCCAATAGTATTTTGACACCACAGGTTGCCAGTTGGCAGAAAACACAGCGTATTGCAGCCATGGAAACCAACAAACAAACTGGGTCAGAGATCGCAGATTCAAACCAAACTAAAACGCCTCGGCATCCATCTAAACATCTCTAGGAATGGAAGCACGTTTAATCGCAGATATATCAACTCATCAACTTACAGTGTGTAGTAAATTTCCTCGCTTTCCATTGTCAATCGCGCTCGTTCCTTTTGCGTGTCCTCAAACTGGCAACCTGCATGAGCATCAAGTCTGAGGAGGAGGGGGCAAACAGTATTTTGAATTTGGACTGCAGTACCCATTTCAACCACTAGCTATCATTCTTACATACAGCAGTAAGAATGCTTTAAAGAAGTTATTACTCCACCACCTGTGTGACATGATTAACCAATGTGATTGAACGCATAAATTTGCGACAATGCGGTTTTGGGAAACAGTCGTGACTAGTTGATTATTCAAGTTACAGTGCATAGTGCACCGCACTATGGTAGTTAAGCAGCGAGTTATGTCGTTGTGCGGGAAACGCAACCCAAGTGCGTTACTGACAGACTAGGAAAAGATGTGTCGCAACCATGTCAATTTAAGAACATTTTTTGTTTTTTGACAGTCAATCATGTGAACTCTATCTAGTACAGCCCAAAAACTAAATCAAGACTTTGAAAAAGGACATATATGCCCTATATATAATATATGCCCTTTAAAATTATTTTAAAATAATACAAACGCACAATTAAAATAAACTAAAACAACTGAAAATCATGATATTACATTCTAATTATTGATTTTAATTCACCCCTTAACAACTTTTTATCTACTGAAGAGCCTGGTTCCCCACGGTCTTGAGGAAACCAGGATATTTGAGGTAGCTTAATTTTGATATCTAGGACTAGAAAAGTCATGTGAAATGAAGGGAAAAAAAACTAGGTATTTTTATAATGAATGTGCATTTTAGTTATACCAAGCTCGAGTAGAGATTGGGAGTAAACATATTTTTAAAATCCTAATCCTTAATCCTGTAAATAAACTACATAACGGATTACGGATTTAAACAACTGTCAAAAGTCAAGGGGACTTCAAATTTTGTTGTGGACAAAGGATTAAAAAAAGGCTGAGAACCACTGCTTTAGAAGAGACACGATTAAGAATAAGCTAAGTATTTTGCTCAGGAGAAATGTCTGAGAAACATGCTCATCATTTAATATCTTTGTGATCAAATTTAGTGATTTTTCTGTCATACAGATACTGAGGGAAATATTTAGTAGTTATATAAGACACCATATCAAAGATTAAAAAGACTTATTTGTCATTGCAGACAACTGAAACAGTAACGTGCACCAAGGTTTATGGGGTGTCCAATCCTGCTCCTAGAGGGCCACGGTCTTTAGCTCTAGAGTGCACTTACACACTTGCCTGGAGGTTCATAGTAATCCTGAAGAGCTTGTCCAGCTGGTTCCAGTGTGTTTACTCTGCAGAACAGTGGCCCTCCAAGAGCGGGATTGAACAACCCTGGCATCATCCGAAGCCTCAAATACTGTAGATAATATAGTACTATACCACCCTCTAGTGGTCACTGTGGAAACAGCAGCTACAGTTTCTGTGATTTCTCTTCTTTTCTTATCCAGTGTCCTTGTACATGTTTACTGAATAAAACACCACTCATAGTCTTCCTGGAGCACTTCCTGGAGAAGGTGGACAGAAAACATCTGTGTTTAAATCTTGTGTATGGAGCAAATGGGGATTTGTGCTTCAGTTCAAAACAGGCTCAGGACAATTCATGTACCCGCCATCCATTTCTACATTCAGAGAGAAATCCTCTCGCAAAGCATTCCAGGTAGTGCTGACAGAAGTTTCAGGATTCGGAAAGTATCCCTCTGAACATGGGAGAACTGGATCATGGAAGTTGGTGGTACGAGGCTGGAATGTATTATTTGCATTAGTCACATTCCCAGAAGAACTCAAGGACTGAAGGCATGGATCATCAACACGCAAAACCACTCGATCACGCTCGATTTCCAGGCAGCGGTCATTTCCATCAGTGGTCAAGGTGTTTTCTGAGCCGCTGCAAGGAAAAAGTCATAGCCTAATCATTTTCAGAACTTCTCTATCTCTTACTTAAAGAATTTTAGGACTTCACATTCCAGAAATTCCAGAGCATTCCAGGAATAAAACATACATTTGACTTACCATGAGGATAACTGCGGACGGATATCTACAATCTGAGCAATGCTGATTTCTGGATCCTTCAGTTCGGTAAAACAAGGTAAGTGGTCCATCTGAGAATGCTAGCCGAAAACAGGATGTTCACTCAGATTATGATTGCGTACTGATTTTAGAAGATTACAGGCCTTGTTTAAACCTGGAATTACTGATTTGACAAGAAGTGGAACACGACAAACACAAGTGTAAAATTTTTCTCAGTTAATGAAACTGCATTTGGAGGTAGTCAGAAACCACATTACATTTTTAGCATAATCCTTATAGCTCAAATGCAACAAGTTGAAAGGCCGCCCACTTGCCTGTCAATCACCTTTTGCAACCAATCAAGCAACAGTTGTTATCGAAGTCCCTACTGGATGATCACTCGGATGAAAATCTTAATGACTCTGATACCAGGTTACTCTAAACCAGTGCTATAGTGATGTGGTCTAAGGGTATGTTCACACTTGTAGTTCGGTTCGCTTGGTTCGTTTGGTCCAAAACAAAAAAACTAAAAGATTTAGTCCTGGTACACTTAGCATTTACATCGGCATTTACACACCAAACCTAAAGGCATAGGGATATGTTCACAACCTGATTGGTCGGCTTACATTGCATATATTTAGCGACGGAACTTCCAAAACAATGCTGTGTGCGGCTAAACGTGCTCGCTGTATATCCGTAGCTACATATGATGGTATTTTGACGAGGTGAGAACTCGTGAAGAGCTTAAAAATGTGTAAAGGAGTCAAAACAGCGGCAGGAATCCCTCCGTCACACACACAAGCGAAGACCTGCTGCGAGGAGACACCTGTACCAAACTGTAATAGGCAACATCACGACTATGACGAGAAAAGGTATGCTTGAGCATTCTGTCCTACCTGTGACACCTCTGAGACTTTGCTGTGGACAGGAGAGGGAAGAGACACGTCCCATTCTCTCAGTCTTCTGAAGAGAGAAAAAAAGACTTCCTTTTTCTGTTTTTGCAATTCATAAATTGAAAGAAATCTAATTTTATTTACCTCTGAAGAACAACCAGAATGATGAAAACTGCAATGGAGACAGCTGACGCGAGGATCGCGATGAGGAAATAGAGGAGAAATGCTACTAGACTGGGTGCAAGAGGCTCTGAAACAAAAACAAATGTAGATATGGTTTGTATAATGTATCTTGTACTGTAAAACTCGAGATATGTAGAAATGTAGGTGGTGGGGTCGGCTCAGACCAGGCCGTGTGGTCCAGTAGACGGGGTCAGTCCACTCTGAGGGATATCCAGTGTAACGCCATCCTGAGCGTCTGGTTGCGCTCACATTACAGCGAACCTGAGCCTGGTACTCAGAGGAACCCTTGAGAGAAGGCTCTGATATAGCAAACACCGTTTCTCCATCAGAGAGAAAGATGCTCTTTACATCCTCCTACAGATAAAGAGCATGTTAACATTCATGCACTAGAGAATGAAAGTGGGTGTTTATTCAGCTACAGCACTTTAGACCTTTTACTCTTTTAGAAGATAAACTCTCTTTTAAAAAAATTTCACACACTTTTGCTAATAATGTCCAACAGTGGTTATATAGAACATCGCATCTTTTTCCCCATTTTCTGGAAAGTTGCGAAAATGTCAAATTTTCATGACATCTCAAAGTGTGTCCAGATGCATTCCACAGTACTACAAACCACCCCCACCCCCACCCACACACACCCCACACACACACACACACACACACACACAAGTTACGCCTCCTACAATGAAACAGCCTATTAGCATCTCTCTCTAGAATCACTGATTGTCGTCACTTAAGCTTCACTATCGCCTCCTAGTGATAAGGCATACAGATCATATTACATTGATCAGCAGATGCCTTAATCCCGGGATCAGAGGGCATTATAGCTGCCCGATTTTGGCATGATCTATTTGACGTAGGGTGTTGAAGTGGTTCATATACAACAATGGGCGTAGGGATGCAAGAATCTATTGTTTAATCGCGTATAGTGTGTAATAGTGGACCACAATCGGTGCCTCCTTGTCTACAACGCATTATGACGGAAAGATTAGCAAGTTAAATTTTTTTACGATCCTCCACAACAGGTTTCGTCACAAATGTGACATTGACCTAGCCTAGAAATCTAGACGCACCCTACCGGCAGCAAATGTAAGTTGCAGCCAGGGTCGTCTAGCAACTCTCCGTTGGCTTGCGAGCTTGAAAACCAAGCTCAAGTCAGGCCAATCACATCGTGTATAGAGTCGGTGGGTGGGCTTAACATAATGACGGCAGAGTTGCACCGGTTCCGTGTGAATTCCCTGCTACTTGGTCTTTTGAATCAGCTTTGGCTGCAACTCTGGAAGACTTGGAGTTAAAGGGTTACTTCAGTGATTAGCATTAAGCTTTGTATCAGTAGAAACCCGGGAGTATATTCAAATTATCGTACCTTCCCCCTCATATCCCCCTGAGACGAGAGAATGATGTATCTTATTTCTGGAAAAAATCCTCAGATGACGCAAATATTGTATATATCGTGAATATTTGCGTCATCTGAGGATTTTTTTGCCAGAGGCTAAAGACTACAGCCAGCAGTGGGCGCTATTTCCGCATGTTTTCAAAATCGCTCTCACAGCACTCGGCTGCGGAGAGTCATGTAAACGGTGGAGAGCAAAGTGAGTGTTTCAACTTTTCAAATGAACTTCCTGTGAAAGTTAAGCTTCCAAAGACATGAACTGAAAATGCGCCAGACTGATCACGCGCTGTGAATGTATGCCACGGCCACGATTACCTCAGCTCATGTGATGAATGTAATCTGAATCCTGCTGCGTTTGTGCCGTGACACTCAATCGGCTCACTCACATTATATTGAACAGACACGTTCAGTTTTAAAATTGTAGTGTCTTTAACTGAACTGATTTTATTCAAATGAACGCGGTGGGCAAGTGTTCCAGTAATCCAGTAGCCGTGCCTAGCGTAGGGCAGCGAAGTGCATTCTGGGAGTTGTTGTCTTTCATCCCCATGAGACAAAAATACATTTTCTGTCTTTTCTCAGTCTAGAAGGCACCAAATTCAAAAATAATTTCACAATTCTACTACATAAATGACCCAGTTTAAATACAGATTCATCTTCCCAGCACTGAAGTACCCCTTTAAGCTTTTCTTTGAGAAAAAAACAAAGAACGGCACTGAAGTCATTCATAAAAAAGGACTCTCGCTACGTCACCTTCTTCGTTGCTCTGGTTGGTTGTAGCGCTATCCTATTGCGTGCAGAGGGAATTTGAAAGACAACCGTTTATCCCGCCCCTCGGATTAAGCCCTGCCAATGGTGCGTTCCCAGACCCAACATCTTGATGTGGGTCTGGATTGTCAGGCTAGCGTTGACCAATAGGAGCACAGAAGCTCTTCCGTACACAGCTTTCAAACATGGCGGAATGAAAAAGACGATGGTGTTGGTGCTGCTGGGTAGAATTATGCTATGGAGGTCAGGTTTGTGGGGGTTTTGCAACAATAGAGTGCAACAGCGACCACACACTTTTTCAGTGGCGTTGGCTGCAGAAGTATTTTTTTCCATGAATTTGTCCCATAGAGATAAAAAAACTTTGTTAAAGTGTTATAAGCCATGAACCAGGCCAAACAACTACAAGGTGAATCATCACATTACAAACTTTAATATTATTGAAATATTCAAGGTGTAGGAAGAGCAACTTAATTACGTCATTAGCGAGGCTTCATGAGAGTAGGCACGGCTAAATAGCTCTTCTAGTGTGTATTGTGACTCAGCACAGCATCATGGGTAATGTAGTTTTTCACCAAGAATTCAGCTTTCAAACACGATCATTTTTAAACAAAGTTGAAATAATGCGGACAGACATCATGCACATCAATAAAGATGGTAAGTTTTGACATTTTTTGTTGACAACACAACAATAATTTAGGACTCAAAATTGCATAATCTGACTGTCTGAACCCGGCATGTTTTTCCTCCATTTTTGAAGTATTTTAATTATGAAACACTACAGTAAATTTAAATTTTATTGAAGGGGTAGGGTTAGGGTAAGGTTCAGGGTTGGGGTAGGTTTTTAAAAAAATTGCCCCAAAAATTTAAAGTTGAAGAAACACCCTTACAAAATCATTACAAAATAATAATGAAAATAAATATTGCATAGAAAAACAGTCAACTACTCACAGGAGTTTGTATGCTCCAGTACTTGAGTTCAGTAGTGAGAGGTACAGTACGGTACTTCGTTAGAGTCCAGTTCAGAATCCAGTCTTCTCCTCTCAGTTCAGCGCTCAGACCCGTGGGACATGAGGGCTGGACTAGACCACACACCGGATCAATAACAATTTAATCAAAACAGCTCTCTGAAATACTTGATTGTGATTGGTCAATTGCGGTATTCAGCAAGCAAGTGTTTCTCAAAAGGAGGGGTTATTTGTAGAGGCACTAACTGTGTTCGTAAGAGCGGATCACTTTGGTCACCGGCGTTGGTGTGAGTTGCACCTGCAGCACTCCAGGCTCAAAGATGCTGAAAACACCAACCGTCCTCAAAAAGTCTCCTTCATTTATGACCTCCACCTTCTCAATGCAGCACCACTCAGCCCTGAGAGCGATATTACACCTGTCAGAGTTAAAGACACCTTTCACGCCATCCATAACGTTCTCAAACACTCACAGCGCAGTGGAGTGTGTCCGGTAGGACAGCGTGTAGCTGATGTATCGGGCCAGATCTGTCTTGAGATCCCAGCTACAGCTCAAATTCTTCTCGCCATTGAACACACAGTGTAGGTTAGATGGACCAGGAGGGGTCTGAAATAAATAATGGTCTATAGTACTCCAGGACACTATGGAGCTCCACTTTATCTGGGTTTCTCTTTATACTCACACTCCGATATCAGTTCTGGCCCTTCAAACACCACCTCGCTGGCATCGGTTTTATTCTCGCTGCCTTCCACGTCTTTCTGCATTGATTTGGTGTGAATTTTCCCGCCTTTCTGATCCTTGACTATTTCATGATTAAGCTCCACCTTCAAAAATGCAACATATAAGTCAGTTAGCTTTAGTAAAGCACTTTTTTGTTAAGATTAAACCTTCAAAAATCACAAAGAACTCGAGAGATAGGAAAAAAAGTCTTTTCAACACACTCATGGCATGGCAACTCTTCACAATGAGCTTTCAAAAAGGAAAGCTGCCACTTTCATAATTGATCCTGTACCGACCTGTCAGTTTCAATCATGCTTTGCTACTTTATGTCCTGCTGTATTGAGTATTAAAAATGATTCTCTGTGTACCGGTGTTGGGCCAGCAGCATTTCAAATTAGTGCTGTGACGTCTGTACCAAAAAAAAACAACAACATGAACTTAGACAACCTTAATAATTTCCGTCCCCTTTCCAATCGTCCCTTACTTGGCAACATTTTTAAGCAAATTGTTGCTATCAATTGCAATCCCATTTTACTGCAAACAATCTTTAAGGGCCCCTTCAATCGAGATACTGTTACCTCCACAGCACTGAAACAGCATTAGATAAGGCCACTGATGACTTGTTAATCCCTTCTGATGCTGGCTTTCTTTCTATTTAGATTTTTCTTGATCTCAGTGCCACTTTTGAAATTGAAGATCACTCAATTTTACTTACTCGTTTAGAATCTGTCTCTCTCTTGAAGCCAACACTGAAGTGACTTAAACTGCAATTAATCGGCTGGCTGCATCGGCATCGGCTGGCTTCCATACATCCCCCATTTTGAAAAGCCTGGTACAAAAAGTAAATATGGTCTATACAGCTAATTTTGCCCTTCATGACAACTGTGAGGGGGGTGAATTTTTCTATAACTCATCTGTTTAAATTATATTAAGCCTTAAAGTTCTGCATTATTAAGGGCGTGGCCAATTGAGTGACTGGTGGATTACAGCTACTGTCACTACTAGCCGTTTGTCTGCTGTCTGTTAGCCCACCCACGTCCCGCCTCTTTGGCCTTTTCGGTTATCCGGGACTGATGCATGGTGACATCAGCTCCGTCCACTTTTGGGTTTTTAAAAAGGCTCTTCAGAAACCTACGGGTGACGTCACGTACACTACGTCCATATGTTTTTACTCTATGGTCTGTGTGGTTGCAGGTCTGATAGTGGTGTGGTGCAATCTGGTGTTCCTCAAGGTTCAATATTGGACCCTTTATGTTTTAACATCTACATTTATCCACTAGGTCAACTTTGAAGATCATTGGGTCTCCGTTTAAATTTTTATGCAGATGACACCCGGGTTTATATACATTCAAGTTTTCATTTTCGCAGTTTTCATTTTCACATCCAGCGCCACATTGTTTATATAGCAAATGCACTCACACCCATCTGTTCGCCCATGGGCGTGCTGGTCTGAAAACAAGGTGTGTTCAGGCGCATTATTGGTGCGTTGCTATTTTGAGGAACTGAAAATGACTGCGCCATTGCCCAACAAAAACCTGGTCTAAAGTCAATAGCGCAGTATTTTTTTTTATTTAAAGAGCACGTTAGTAGTATGTGCCAATAGACGGGTGCACAACACGCGTACACTCTGTGAACAAAAAAATGACACGAGTGCTTCAACACAGATTGTATGCCTTATCAAACAAATAGGTTTTTAACTTGGATTTTTTATTTTTATTTTGGAGAGAGCTAATTTAATAGAAATGGGCAAGTCATTCCAGTGTCTGGGTGCAGCAGATACAGTGAAAGCGCGGACAACCCTGCACTTCAGGCTCGACTTGGGTCCCAGCAGTCTCTGATTGGATGACCCGAGTGATCTAGATGGATGATGCTCAGTCAGTAGGTCAAAAAGGTATGATGGAGCATTTAATGATTTATAGACCAGGAGTAATATTTTAAAATGCTACTCTGTTACGCACAGGCAGCCAGTGCAATGAACGCAAGACAGGAGTGATATGGTCCCGTTTTTAGCATCAGTCATGAGTCTAGCTGCCGCATTTTGGACTAAATGTAATAGGGACAGAGCTGATTGTTAATCCCAACATAAAGTGAGTTATAGTAATTCAGCCTAGAAGAGATAAAGGCATGGATTACTTTTTCAAAGTTTTTAAACTTCAATAAATAACTTTACGTTTGACAACATTCAGAGCTGAATAAAACGTGATTAGACAACCGAGTTCTTCTGCTTATCAATTTTTAGAGATTCATCAAAAACAACACCCACATTTTTAAACCATGCCTTCACACAGGAACAAAGCCCACCAAGGTTTATTTTGGGAGAATTAAGTGAATCTGAAGGTCCGAATACTATAATTTCCGTTTTACTCTCTTTAAAATTCAAGAAGTTAAGAGACAACCAGGCCTTAACATCTCTCAAACAGGCCATGAGAGTGTCCAGACCATCTGAATTTTGTTTTAAAGGCAGATAAATTTGGGTGTCATTAGAGTAACAATGGAATGACAGACCATATTTCCTAAAAATAAAGCCAAGAGGGAGCATGTGTAAAGAAAAAAGAATGGGAGCCAAAATGGATCCCTGTGGAACCCCACAAGGTAAAAGAGCGTCACTTGAAAAGTATTCTCCAATGTTAACTGAAAACTGTTGACATCGTTTTTTTCCATCGTATTGCCAGATTACGTCCTATGTTGTCATTCCCTGTGACAGAAAAGTGAATTAACATCTTTGTATTTTCTCGCACTGATTATTGCAATGCTTTGCTGGCCGGGGTTTCAAAAGCTACCCTAAATAAATTACAATTGGTTCAAAATTCAGGCGCTCGAATCCACGAATGAAAACAGGACAAGGGATCACATCGCTCCTGTCTTGGAGTCTTTACACTGGCTCTCTGTCAGATTCTGTGTTGATTTTAAAATGCTCATGCGTACTTATTAGGTTTTGCATGGATTGGCATCTCTCTGAGTATCTCTCTGAGCTTTTAACCCCCCACACATCAGCGCGATCTACGCTCCTCGGATTTTTCTTCAATTGCTCCAAACATTCTATGCCTGCTGTTTTGCAGAATTTGTATGAATTCTGTTTACATCCCATTGATTGTTAGAATTAGGGGCGTAAAAAAAATTCCTTACATTTTTAAGTAAAATCAACTTGGATGTTTAAGTCATTTCAAATTAAATTATATTATACTGAATTTTAGTTGAAAATTTGTTGAATCTTGTATAACGTATAACCTTAACAAATTTTGTTCTATATTAAAGTAATGTGAAAACATGTGCTGTCATAACTTATTGATCATTAAAGGTGACCTATTATGCACAATTCACTTTTATAAGGTGTTTGAACACTGATGTGTGTCCACAGTGTGTGTAAACATCCAGCCAATAATGGTAAAAAGACCGCCATTTCTGTTTATTCGCTGTATCAGCGCTAAAATATTACAATGTCTGTGGCAAAAACATTACAAATGTTCTGTTGTTGGATGTACCAATGAACATTCTCCATAGACTCCCGGCATCCAAGCCACTGAGGACACCGTGGTTGAATTTAATTTTTAAAGGAAATGTGCTGAAGAATGTCGGTAAAATGTTATATATTTGCACAAATAATTTTACGCATGACTGCTTCATTAACGAGGGACTCCGTTTACACTGGATTTGTGAAGAAGTTGTTTCTGAAGAATGGGTCAAAACCAACGCTTCGTGCTTTAACATAAGAACAAGAAAGGATGGCATTTCATATTTTGTGAATGTTTGCAAATTTCCTTTCTGAATGAGCTTTCTAGAATGCTGTATGGCTAAAGTTATCATCCTCTCTGACTGTATTCACAGAGACTAGTATTCTTGTTAGTTTTATCCTGAAAACGATAACTGTCTGTGTAATTCATAAACACACATTTATTATGCAACATATAGTCAGGTGATGGCCTTTTTTACATTCCCACACAAGCACCTATACAACAATTTATTGATTAACATGACGGTACATGCTAGTCGATGAGTTGAATCAGTCTAACTCAACAACAACTAACGTTACATAAATGTATCCACTAACCAGTGTTGGGGGTAATGCATTACAAGTAACTTGAGTTAGGTAATCAGATTACTTTTTAAGTAACTAGTAAAGTAACGTTACTTTTAAATTTACAACAAAATATCCGGATTACTTTTTCAAAAGTAACGCAAGTAACCCCCTCCCCAATTATTGACTGACAGTGTTAAACTTTTTCTCCTGCATCCGATTCTTCTGCAATCTAGAATAGAAGCACAGCTAAAAGGTTTGTTTGCTGTACAAACATGAATTAGCATTTCCGTCAACCTTATTAGTTCAATTTTGATGTAAATGATAGTGCCTTTACATTTGCCCTAATATAAAACTTTTATGTTATAAAAACAAAACAAGCCCAAACCAGGTAAGGAAAAGTAACGCAAAAGTAATGTAATGCATTACTTTTCTTAAAAAGTAACTAGGTAAAGCAATTAGTACTTTTTAAGGGAGTAACACAATATTGTAATGCATTACTTTTCAAAGTAACTTCCCCAAACACTGCCACTAAACATTCAGAAAGGTTACAACCTCTTCCTGAGTCTCTCCATCTGTGTCCGACTCTGGTTCAAACATGTAAGACTGTACTCCACAACTGGTTATTTCTAACATTTTGGCTGAGTGAGATTCGCCTGTTTTGTTGTTGACAGAGTATCCCAAATTTGACAAGCTATAATAAATGATCTGGGGGGTATTTTGAGCTAAAACTTCACATACACATTCTGGGGACATCATAGATGTATATTACATCTTGTGAAAAGGGGCAAAATATTTTTATTTTTATAATATTTTTTACAGTGTTCATTCTTATTTTTTTCTAAAAAATGTATTTTTTTTGTACGATCCACATCATACACCTTGTAAAACAGTTATGTTTTCTCTTAAGAACAGGGTTGGTCTTTTTGACAAACATGAGGAAGTTTCTCATGTCAGTTTAGAGTGACTTCTGACTGAACGTGTGGTCATTTTGACACTCACTGAGCTCTCTTGTTCATGCTGCCTGAAGGGGTCAGAGGTCAGAAGTGAGGGAGGGGGTGTATCATCTAGCTGGTAAAAATTCCAGTCTGGATCCGCATCTTCTACAAGGAAGTCAAGAGTAGACATAGCTTGAGCTTGCATAACATATATAATAGCCAGTGCTTAAGTATGTCTATGGAATATGTTTACTGGAATACCAAATTCTGTGAGTCTAAAGGTTTTGGAAATGCCGGAAGAGTGTGGCGTGTGGAAGAAGAACACGTCATCAAAGCCAATGGCAAACAGAGATGTGTTATACCGACAACAAACTCTCTCCTGCCAAGCAGGATTCTGGGAAGGCTTAGGAGGCTGAACACAGGGAGATACTCTAGAATAAAGCAGAAATCATACAAATAAGCAATCATACGATATGCATGAGTGTATTTATTTTACAAGCGTTAATTATTACTCAGTTTGAAAATCCAGCTCATCTTTAAACAAAAATGTGGGTCTAATCCAGAACAGTAAGTAAAAACACTGTAATCTTTTTCTTTTTTACAAAATTGTTTAATTTGTAAATGATGAACGCCTCTTTCCCCATAAATTGTAAGCTGATTCATACGTTTACTTATATAAATATACGTTTTACTTATATACTCATTTAAACTGTATTTTTACTGTACAGTAAAATCTGTTGTTCATATGTTGCCTATATAAATATAATGAAAAAATTATATACAATTCTGAACACTAAGCAAATTAAAAGTTAAAAACATTTTACAGTAAAAATACATGCATAGGAGCTTAACCATTTTAAAAGATTTTTCTAATAAAATTACTAACATTTTAAAGGTATACAACTACTGAATTATGATTGATTCACTGCTATCCCTATATTAATACTATTGAATTATTATTATTATTAATAATTATTATTTTTAAACAGGAAGACACTCTGGAATAAATAAAATTTTTTAAAAATAAGCAATCATACAATATATTTTAGTTATAACTTGTGCGTTAGTGTATTTATTGTAGTGTATTTATTGAAACTCCAGCACATCTTTAATCACAAACTTGTGCCTAAATCATAACAGTAGGTAAAAAGACTGTAATCTTTTTTTCCGTTTTACTAATTTTTTACTGTACTGTAAAAACAATATTTGTAAAAAAATTATGAATTTTTCTGATAAAATTACTAACATTTTAGTGTATACTACTACTGGATTATGATTGATTCACTATTTATTATTCACAAATTATTATTATTAATTTAATTAATAATAATGATTTACATTTCACTATTATTATTCTGCTACTGCCACTACTGAATTAATATTGTTTTACTATTATTACTCTTCTAGTGCAACCAAATTATTGTTATTTTACTATTATTGCTATAATATCAGTGTGTTATACTACACTAATGCCTCACCGGTGGTCATCTGGGTCCATGTGGATCAGAGAGAGTGGAATATTTGGATCGTTCCTCCAGCTGCAGTGGATATGGCTCCGGTAGTCATTACGGCACTCCAAAGACTCCAGAGCAGAGGATTCTGGGAACAGAAGACATAGAAAAAGCTACAAATGTACTTATGCTGCATTCACGCCATTGAATTAATTATTGTAATTTTAAGATGCCAACATGTGATGTTCTACTCAAAACTGGGAATTATGTGTTTTTATGGCAACACTATCAACGCCTAAATAAATATGCAGCGGTCACATGGTACAAGTAGGAGCTCTCAGAAAATTCACTGCTTACAAATTGTAATTATGAGCTCTATGAGGATATGAATGCTTTTTACAATTTGAAATCTCTTAATTAGGACAGGTGAACTCACCTTTAAACACACATATAGTGAAACAACTCTAACCTGGAGCAGATGTGACATGTTGAGGACATCCTGTGAGGGTTGATGTCCACAGTCCAGTCAGAGTCAAGAAGAAAGAGAAGTCTGGATACATGGAAAATTCTGATTGTAATGTTTGATATTCCCTAAAAACACGAAAAACATTCAGATGAAATAATTAAAGATGAGGCAGAAACACCTGTGAATGGACACCAGCAGAAACAGATGTGCTTACCATCAGACCGCCTGCCTCAGTGTTGAACTCCAGGATCTGCTGGTCACACCAACATCCTCAAGTGTTATGAACTCTCTTCAGCCTGTGCCAGCTTGACCCGCAAATGTGTTTACTTTGCCACAATTTCAAAACTGCATGACTTGCAGATTTCAATGTGCCATATTCCTTCCTTAAATTTAAAACAACATTAAAAAGCTAATATGCCAGTCTAATAATCTTATTTATACAGACAATATATATATATACACACACACACACATTATATTATAAATGTAATATATTTTATTTTCTATGCTATTTTTTTGTAATATCATGTTAAATTATTAATAGCTTAAATGTTTTAATTATGAAAATTATAACATTTTAAATGACTAATTATTATATTACTGATTTTACTAATTATACACATTAAATTATACATTATATTGTAAATGTAATATATTTTATTTTCTGTTCTTTTTTATACTAAATATAAAACATTATTTAAATACTAAAATATTAATTTAACAAGATACTTGACTCTATTGTTAATTTAGTTGTTTATATTTTTAAATATTATAATTATTAAATTATTATTTATATTACTAATTTAATATGTAATAGATCTTTTTCTAAAATACTGAATTACTAAATGAATAGTATATTATGTTAAATTATATAATAATTTTAATAATTTAGCTATTATAATAATTTAAAAATAAAAAATATTATTATTATATTACTAATTTAATATATATTATTTTCTATTTATAATTTTGTAAAATTCATTGTGAAATTATAATATATTTTCTATTTTAAAAATAAATATACACTAAAATATTAAATAGTAAATAAATATATTTATATATTACATTCTCTTGTTGATTTAATTGCTTACATTTTATTACCTTAATTTTAATATTGAAATTATTCCATTTTAATTTGTTTAAAATATTACATTAAGAATAGGTTTAGAGATTTATATTATATTTTGAGCTGTCAAATCAATTGTGATTTGTATAATTATGTATATATAAATACACACACATGCATGTTTATACTGTATATATATATATTAAGAAAATTATATTTATATATAAATTATATAAATAAATATACAGTATATACATGCAAATATTTCTTAAATATATACATGAATGAGTGTGTATTTATATAACAATTATAAACACACATATATTATGTAAACATGAACTTTTATTTAGGATGCGATTAATCGATTTGACAGCGCTAATTATATTATATTATATTATATTAGTTTCAATGTTTGTTGTTCTTGTTTTTTGAATTTATGTTTACTACCATGTGTGAAAATTAATAAGAAACAAACAATTTAAGGTATCATTCTGTTGTAGTTATACAGCTAGAGGTTTGTTGACATCAGTCACTCTGAGAGTAATGTGTTAGTGAAGCTTGCTTTAGCAAACAGCGCTAATGATTAGCTGTAGCTTATTCAGGCTCAGAACATTTCTCACACTGATATATCTGTCCGATCAAGTGTGTGTGGGATGTAAATGTACATATGTGTGATATCAGCACCATTTCCTTCTTACTTTTATGTATACAATTTACATATTCACAAGTGCATTCATCATGTCATTAAAGTCAAGATGCACCACACGTTAAGTCAGCCATAATTTATGAAAATACTTTTCCTGCAAAGAAAGGAATTGAAAGAGGAAGTTGGCTTAACACTTCAACAACAAAAAAAAAAATGAAATGATCCAGATGTCACACCACCATTACTGCTTATAATGCAGAAGAAAATCTATATTTATTAGCACTGAAAATGTATAAATTAGATTCAGCAATAGATTCCACTGTGAAATACTGGTTGTGTTGAAGAATTAGACACCCAGGAATGAAAATGATGGTATTATTTTCTCACCCTCGTATCCACTTTCTGCTGGTTACGCTTTCCCATAAAACAACAATAAACACAAACTTCAACTTTTAAATTAAAAAAAAGAAAAACAAACGTGCCATAAAAATAGTCCATATGCCGAATCTTTCCTTCCAGTGAGCTGTGGACCGTTGCGATCATATCAGTGAATCAGTAAATTGAGAACCGAATCAGTCTGATTCATGAACGAATCATTTAGACTGATTCTGACTCAAAAGAACGATTCTAGGGCAGATTTGGGGAACGTTACTTTCAAAAGTAATGAGTTACAATACTGAAAAAGTAACTGAGTTAATTTACATTAAGTTACATTACTTTTGCGCTAATTTTTCTCACCCTTTTCTTATATTTTTTTTTTTTAAATGTTCAGTTTTTGGCAAATGTAAAGGCCCTTTAACACCAAAAATACAAATTCAAAAGGGAATTCAAATGCACGCATGTACAGTATAGAGTGCAGCTCAACTAAACGTCATCAGTGTTGCCAAGTCTGCAGTTTTATCACGGAATTGGGATACTTTTAAATTGTTGCAACATGTTGCCCCCCAATTTAAAATGTTATTAGGGGTCAAGCACCGAAGGTTCGTAGGCACCTACTGAAATCTTCTTCCGCTCTTGAGTCAATGGCAGCCGATAGAACGGCTTGCAGGAATGTCTCAATCCTGTAACTCAATCCCTCTAGCGCCACCAACTGTCCAAAGTTGCACTTACATTTGTGCTAATAACTTTTGAACCGTAAGGGCTAGAAACAAAAAAGAAAAATTCCCCTCTGATTCCGTGGCTCAAGACGATTCAATTGAACCCTATGTTTTCGAATAACACGCACATCTTATGTATTTATTTATGTATCTCCGCAATACTTTATTGTATTCTGACCAAACTTGGTACATATCATCACAAGCATGACCTGAGACTACATGCTGCGTTTCGGCACAGCGCCACCCACTGGTCAGGAGATCCGAAAAATGGTTATAATGCTTATAGCTTCTGAAGTGGTCTTGTTAGGTTCGGGTGGCATGCTGAGTTGAATTATATCTAATATTTCTATGTTAGCCATTTTGAGAGTCGGACATTTTGAATTCTGTAGTAAAATGCTGTTCATGAACGCTTTAGCATATCGTTACAAATTAAGGTATGGGTCATCGGCACGATGCCCTGAAGGAGCCTGAGAAGTTTCGAGCCAGTGCCACCTAGTGTTAAAACCAAGTATTCACATGCTTATAACTTTGGATTTGGTTGACTTAGTTTCACAGGAGTGAAATCCTTAGATTCCTGAATCCTTGCCGAGTCCAACAGTACCAAACATGCTAGGTTTGCTCAACGTTGTGATTTAGCGTTTAAACAACACTGCAAATATCTTTGAATCCGTTAGTCTGATTGAGAAGAAACTATCATAGTGGATTGACTAATTTAATGGCTTAATGTCAAAATTATGATAGTAAGTGGTAAAAAATGTAATCAAAGTCAGGTTTAGGTTATTTTGTATATGCTCATAAGTACAAATGTCTATAACTCCTAAACTAAATGAGATATTTTCACCCAATTCAACACGCTTATGTGTGGGGGAACTCTGACACACAAAAAAAATTGGGTCTGTGCCTCTTGGTGGCACTTTAATTGAACGAAACATGAAATTGGCTCTATACAACACAATGTATTTATGGGTTTTCAACATTTTTGCTTAAAATTATCTCCAAATGTCTTTACTTATTTTTGCAGTTGGTCTGCTGCTAGCTTCCATGTTTGCTTCTGTTGTGCTTGGCCCCAATAATTGCTGCTTGCAGCTATATTTTGCAATTTGTTACCTGTTCACGAGCAAGTAAAATAATGCTAGAACTGTCATTTTTGGGTGGACTATCCCTTTAAAAAACGTTTTTCAATTTGAAAACCACTTAAAATAAGCAAGAATGTACAATGATTTTGAAATGCAGGACATGAAGAGATGGTAGAAAAGCATGCTCATCCTAATAATCCGTGCTGTAGACCGTCATATCTTTGGCATGTGTGACCAGCAGCTCCCAAGGAAACTGATTCACTGGCCGTTTGACCTTTGACCCTGTCTGTTTGCTCTCTTGCACCATGAGAGTGACGTCTTCGTCGTCTAATATCCGTATCAGATCGCCCTTGGGGTCCCGGTAGTTCAAAGCAATATCTTCCACTTGAAAGACATCCCTGAGGGGAAAACAGAAGAGAAGAGAGAAAAAAATTGAGCAATAGGTCAAGACAAGGGCAAAAATAATTAGTATAATGCAATTCGAGGCCTCTGTGTTGTATTAGCAGTCATGTGACTTATATACAAATTAACATTGTGCATGCAGCATTCAAATAACATGCATATTCAACATAATCATGCAAACAAGGTTTATTATTAAACATTAATCCAGAGCTGCTCAACACATGGCCCTCAAGGCATCGTGATGTGTGATGTTGTTTGTTGAGAGAATAAAATTACAGAAAAAAATAAAATCTGGTGTTAAGATGTCTTATGATTTCTCATTGAAGTTGTTAGCATGGATCAATCTCTTGTGTTTGAAGATTTCATTTTTTTATATGTAAGGGATAATTAATTCACAGAATAAACCCAGACAGAGTGATCAGGTTCAGGTCTTGCATCATCAGCCTGAAGGAGTTTATTCTGCGATAAAAACCAGCTGGATGTACTTTCGCCCGCTTATTACACAGCTACTTGCCACACAGTGATGGGAAGGTTACTTTAGAAATGTAATAGGTTACAGATTACAAGTTGCCCTATTCAATTACTTTATTAAAGTAAAGTAATGTAACTAATTACTTTTGGATTACTTTTCAAAATGTCTAACAAATGTTTTCAACTGTTTATCACTTTCAAACATTTAAACCAGGCAGGGTTAACCTCTAAAAACAGAGATATTTATATTAAAGAGAAAACACACCATTCTAGATCATTATACTGTAGTAAAAAACAAGTTTTTCTTCTTACTGATATAAAAATCTGCCTATTATTCTTTTTACCACTATATCCGTGTGAAAGAAACAATAAACCATACAAGGCCTAATATTGATTTCTCACTAACAGAAGTAAGAATAATCATACTCACTGGAAACTCAATGCATGGTATTGTTTTTTTGTTTTGTTTTAAAAAAAAAGTTATATTCCATATATAAAATATTGTTTGGACTCAGTGTCCAATCGTTGTGTTAGACGTTAAATAGCTCTATTTTTGCATATTTTAATTACATATTTTTTTCTCAGTAACTGTAACTGATTACAGTTACATTTATTTTGTAATTAAAGGGATAGATGAGGCAACAGACGGAAACATGGACAGGATTTGTGGACAATGTTCTTGTTCGGTACTTTGATGAGAATATGGGTAAAGTGCCAACCCAGCATCTGACCTCATTTTGAAGTGTCTGTTTTTTTGCAATAATGCCACATAAATTAGCAAATATTTGACAAAAAGGCCCCCAAAAAATTTAATAATCAAGAGTCAGACTGTACTCAAAAATTATAACTAACCCAAATGTAAAATAAAAAATACAAAAATCACTAACTTTAGAAAAATAAATTATTTGAAAATATGTAAATAAAACCAATATCAATAAGCAGAAATGAACAGGAGTGTGTGTGTGTGTGTGTGTGTGTGTGTGTGTGTGTGTGTGTGTGTGTATGTGTGCGCGTGCGTGCAAGTGAGCATTTAATTAAAAAAATTTAATTAAAACTCTTAATTTTTCACCTTTCCCATTAATTTTCATGTGGGGACCGTTTGGACCCCAAAGACCCTAAGTGTGATTTTTTTTTTTTTTTTTACATACCTTCAGAACAACTGTGTCAAACCCAGTTTTTTGTGTGTGTTTAGATAGATAATGTGACAAAAGTCACAAAATGTCATGCAACTTTTTTCATAATGAAGGAAACATCAAATGGAGCCAGAGCAGACCCCAAAGACCCTATGAGGGTTAAGCAAACAGTCTACTAAAACTCTAACGACTGCTAGTTGACATGTAGCTGTAAAGTTACACTGTTTTACACTGTAAAAAAAGGTTGCTGCCATAAATTGATAAGTACACTCAACTTGGATGATCATTTCACATTAAATTATATTAAACTGACTTGAGTTGAATCTTAATATAAACATAATAAAAGTTGAAAATTGCTTAACTTATTTTGACGAGTTAAAGCAATGTAAAAATATATGTTTTCAAAACTTAATGATATATATTTTTTACAGTGTGTTTACAGTTAATAGAATGTCTAAAGTGGACCATCAAAATAAAGTGTTACCAAATGCTGTATTACTTTATTAACTATGCTTTTAAATATTACATTTTTGTCTGTTGTCTAGGTAGGAAGGTCACTTGGTTTTCACCTGAATATTTGAGAAAAATCATTCATAATGATTACGCTGTACAAAAAAAGGTTGTGTGTTTTTGTTTTCTAAAGTGCAAAGCGAAAAGTTTGACATTTAAAAAGACTTTCACTCCTCTTGTTCCTTTCTTTTCTACTGCATCCTTTTCTCCCCCAACATGAAACATGGTGTGAATATTAAAGAGAGACACCAGCTCTCCACACTGAGAAAAGAACAACAGAATTAAAGACGCTGATGATGGGAATGAGAAAATAAACGCAAACATAAGCTGATTAGGTTGTTTGACATAATATTACATGGCAGAATATGTAAGTAATGAGGCTCTCTTTTATTAATTTTATTACTGGATTAGGACAGGGATAAAGGTACCTCATTCGGGAGCGCAGCTCTTCATGAGACGGTCGAATCGAGAGATCTTCCTCAACGCATATGTCCCTACAGCAGACAATAAATACACATACAGAAGCATCACATTAGCTGGGAAATACTCATATTCAACAGCTATGGTGGTTGCCAGGGTGTTATAATATGGTTGCTAGGCGTGTGTTATTAGGTGTGATAGAGGTTAATTATTGTTTAAAAAGATAATATCTTTAGATCGACTCTTATGCACATGTTCTCCTTATGCGTCTCTGACCTTGTTTCGATGCCCTCTGGCTGCAGTAGATAGCAGCGCAGGCAGCTGTAGGAACCCTGAGCACGTTTCCTGTTCTTGGAAGCTCCGCCCTCTTCGTCAGAGTCACTCTCGGGAAGTGGTTTAATGATGTTCACGAATGACTCGGGAAAGATTCCGGTTTTGTCCCTCACTGTGCCCTACAGAGAGAAGACACATGATATCAGCGGATGAAGATGCCTCTGCTTCTTTTCTATCTGTCAGTCTGTCCATCCATCCACCCATCCATCGATCCATCCACCCATCCATCTATCTATGTCTGTCTGTCGATCCATCCACCAACCTACCCACCTACCCACCCATCCATCCATCCACCCATCCATCCATCCATCCACCCATCCATCGATCCATCCATCCACCCATCCATCTATCTATGTCTGTCTGTCGATCCATCCACCAACCTACCCACCCATCCATCCATCCACCCATCCATCCATCCATCCATCCATCCATCCATCTATCTATGTCTGTCTGTCGATCCATCCACCAACCTACCCACCCATCCATCCATCCACCCATCCATCCATCCATCCATCCATCCATCCATCCATCCATCTATCTATGTCTGTCTGTCGATCCATCCACCAACCTACCCACCCACCCATCCATCCATCCACCCACCCACCCATCCATCCATCCATCCATCCATCCATCCATCCATCCATCCATCCATCCATCCATCTATCTATGTCTGTCTGTCGATCCATCCACCAACCTACCCACCCATCCATCCATCCATCCATCCACCCATCCATCTATCTATGTCTGTCTGTCGATCCATCCACCAACCTACCCACCCATCCATCCATCCATCCATCCATCCACCCATCTATCGATCCATCGATCCATCCATCCATCCATCTATCTATGTCTGTCTGTCGATCCATCCACCAACCTACCCACCCATCCATCCATCCACCCATCCACCCATCCATCCATCCATCCACCCATCCATCTATCTATGTCTGTCTGTCGATCCATCCACCAACCTACCCACCCATCCATCCATCCATCCACCCATCCATCCATCCATCCATCTATCTATGTCTGTCTGTCGATCCATCCACCAACCTACCCACCCATCCATCCATCCATCCACCCATCCATCCATCCATCCATCCACCCATCCATCTATCTATGTCTGTCTGTCGATCCATCCACCAACCTACCGACCTACCCACCCATCCATCCATCCATCCATCCACCCATCCATCCATCCATCCATCCATCCATTTATCTATCTATGTCTGTCTGTCGATCCATCCACCAACCTACCCACCCATCCATCCATCCATCCATCTATCCACCCATCCATCGATCCATCCATCCACCCATCCATCTATCTATGTCTGTCTGTCGATCCATCCACCAACCTACCCAACCATCCATCCATCCACCCATCCAACGATCCATCCATCCACCCATCCATCTATCTATGTCTGTCTGTCGATCCATCCACCAACCTACCCACCTACCCACCCATCCATCCATCCACCCATCCATCCATCCATCCATCCATCCATCCATCCATCCATCCATCCATCCATCTATCTATGTCTGTCTGTCGATCCATCCACCAACCAACCCACCCATCCATCCATCCATCCACCATCTATCTATCTATCTATGTCTGTCTGTCCGTCCGTCCGTCCGTCCATCCATCCATCCACCCACCCACCCATCATCCATCCATCCATCCATCCATCATCTATCTATCTGTCTGTCTGTCTGTCTGTCCGTCCCCATCCATCCACCCACCCACCCACCCATCATCCATCCATCCATCCATCTATCTATCTATCTATGTCTGTCTGTCTGTCCATCTGTGTCTGTGTTTACACTTGGCATTAACATGCGACCTGTATCCGGATGTTGTCCACATACACATTAAAAAGACAAGTGTAAACGTGTTTCTGATCGGAATGTTATCCGATCAGCGTGTCCAAGTCCAGAGGTAGTCGCATTGTGATCGGATCTCAGTGTAAAATAAACGCAACCCAGCCATCGTATCTGCATTCAGAGGGTGACGTCATATAAAACCCCACCCACTCTCTCCGCGTGGCTGTCAGAAAATAATGGACGGACGCAGTTTTGACCAGAAATTAAACAGATTTCACCTTTACAATAATTTAAACAGACTGTCAATTTACACCAAGTGCAAAAAGCGTGCCTTGTTGGCAAGTGCTATTTGCACTAGCTCCGCCTAACAATGCATGGTTGGCCTAAACAAGAATAAAAAAAGATGCATGTGATTCAATGTCTTCAATGGTGTCATCAGTAGAGTGTAAGGCTCAGGAATCTAGGTTTCCACGCAACTGACCGGGGTTCGAATCTGCCTTTTGCCGAGCTCGCTCTTCTCCCTTTTCCCATCACATATCACATCGGAAAGGCATTTACATTCAATAAAAATTAAGAAAATGTTCTAAAAGTGGAAATAAAGGGCCTAACGAAATGTTTAAGAATAATAAAAGTATTTCGGGGTAGGTGTAGGGAGGGTTTTTATTGTCCCATTAAGGCGGCATTTAATATTCTTTATAAATATAATAATTTACACTGTTATTATTGCATCCTGTTAATGTACAACAATACTAGATGCAAATAGTATGTATCTATCGAAATAAAGTATAAATAGCATCTAATTAGGCTACTATTAACACATATTGCAAATAACTGCTACTTTTACATGGTGTAAATAGAATATATCACTTTTTTGCACACTTTTTAGCCGCTGCCTAATTTAAAACCGGTTATTTACACTTACATGATATCCTCTGTGCCATTTTTCATTTTAATTGTGCAACAATATCTGAATGAGGTCACTGTCACTCAGCGCTGCCGGTGTAAATCAGTCGTGAGATCTAAATGAAGAGCTGCACGCTGCTCAAGTTAACTTTACTTACTGCCAGAGGAATAATCGGTATACACAATGAATTTTATTTTTAATGTTAGCTACTCTATGCTTTTATTGCTTCAGCAGTTTTGTTATAAATTATCTTCCATTTTGTCTACAATAGGCCTATGCATTGCACACTATAATCTTAGCACTTAAACCTGGATGATATGACTCATTTAACATGGGCAACCCAGTTAAATAATCAACTTTAGAAATATTTTTTTATTTAAACAACTTTGATCTAAGACTGGAGATTGTTTTAGAAAGTAAAGTAAGTGAATGAAAGCAATGCAAGCATTGTTTAAATTGTACCATTTTTACTCGTACATCAATAAATCATGTGTTGCATAACCTACCCTTGTATAGTTCTAATTTATGCTCTTTGTAATGTGTTTTTATATTGTATTTCTTTAATAAAAAGGTGGTCAGATTTGGCCGTTTTCTGCATGTTACACGTAGCCTACAGTAGCCTAATGCTTGCGGAATAAAATTTTTCTTTGTTTCATCATACAAGATTAATGTTGGAAAACTTAAACTGGTAGATTAAGAACCCTATTTGAGATGTATATATATGAATAAATTACAAAAATCCGATGCTATATGGGCACTGCCTATTAATAGAGGTTAAAGCAAAAGTTGTTTTACTCTCCGTGATATATGTCTATTACAGACCTAATTTAAATATTTTGCGGGAAACAGAAATCCAATCAGTTATCCAGATACAGAGACCACTTGATTGAGTGTCCCGATTGAGTGATGATCCGATCTGCTTGATCGGATCACGGTGATCGCATGTTAATACTAAGTGTAAACAGCCTGTCTGTCTGTGAGTGTCTGTCTGTCTGTCTGTGTGTGTGTGAGTGTCTGTCTGTCTGCCTGTCTGTGTGTGTGTGTGTGTGTGTGTGTGTGTGTGTGTGTGTGTGTGTGTGTGTGTGTGTGTGTGTGTGTGTGTGTGTGTGTGTGTGTGTGTGTGTGTGTAAGTGTCTGTCTGTGTCTATCTGTCTGCCTGCGTCTGTCTGTGAGTGTCTGTCTGTGTCTATCTGTCTACCTGCCTGCGTCTGTTCATCTGTCTGTCTGTGTCTATCTGTCTGTCTGCCTGTCTGTCTCCGTCCATCTATGTCTGTCCGTCTGTATCTATCTGTCTGTCTATCTTTCTGTCTGTCTGTGTTTATCTGTCTGTCTGTCTTTCTCTGTCTATCTGTGTCTATTTGTCTGTCTGTCTGTGTCTATCTGTCTGTCTATATCTGTCTGTCTATCTTTCTGTCTGTCTGTGTTTATCTGTCTGTCTGTCTTTCTCTGTCTATCTGTGTCTATGTGTCTGTCTGTCTGTGTCTATCTGTTTGTCTGTCTGTGTCTATCTGTTTGTCTATGTCTATCTGTCTGTCTGTGTCTATCTGTCTGTCTGTGTCTATCTGTCTGTCTGTCTCTGTCTATCTGTGTCTATTTGTCTGTCTGTCTGTGTCTATCTGTTTGTCTGTCTGTGTCTATCTGTTTGTCTATGTCTATCTGTCTGTCTGTGTCTATCTGTCTGTCTGTGTCTATCTGTCTGTCTGTCTCTGTCTATCTGTGTCTATTTGTCTGTCTGTCTGTGTCTATCTGTGTCTATCTGTCTGTCTGTGTCTATCTGTCTGTCTGTCTGTCTCTGTCTATCTGTGTCTATTTGTCTGTCTGTCTGTGTCTATCTGTTTGTCTGTCTGTGTCTATCTGTTTGTCTATGTCTATCTGTCTGTCTGTCTGTCTGTGTCTATCTGTCTGTCAATGTCAGTCTATGTCAATTTGTCTGTCTGTCTGTCTATTTCTGTCTGTGTCTATCTGTCTGTCTGTGTATGTCTGTGTCTATCTGTGTCTGTCTGTGTCTATCTGTCTGTCTGTGTCTATCTGTCTGTGTCTATCTGTCTGTCTGTCTCTGTCTATCTGTCTGTCTGAGTCTATTTGTCTGTCTGTCTGTGTCTATCTGTTTGTCTGTCTGTGTCTATCTGTTTGTCTATGTCTATCTGTCTGTCTGTGTCTATCTGTCTGTCAATGTCAGTCTATGTCAATTTGTCTGTCTGTCTGTCTGTCTATGTCTGTCTGTGTCTATCTGTCTGTGTCTATCTGTCTGTCTATCTGTCTGTCTGTCTATCTGTCTGTCTGTGTCTATCTGTCTGTGTCTATCTGTCTGTCTTTATCTGTCTGTATCTATCTATCTGTCTGTCTGTCTATCTGTCTGTCTGTGTCTATCTCTCTGTCTATCTGTCTGTCTGTGTCTATTTGTCTGTCTATATCTGTCTGTATCTATCTGTCTGTCTATCTGTCTGTCTGTGTCTATCTGTCTGTCTGTCTGTGTCTATCTGTTTGTGTCTATCTGTCTGTCTATCTGTCTGTCTGTGTCTATCTGTCTGTCTGTGTCTATCTGTCTGTATCTATCTGTCTGTCTATCTGTCTGTCTGTGTCTATCTGTCTGTCTATATCTGTCTGTATCTATCTGTCTGTCTGTGTCTATATGTCTGTCTGTCTGTGTCTGTCTGTCTGTCTGTGTCTATCTGTCTGTCTATATCTGTCTGTATCTATCTGTCTGTCTGTGTCTATATGTCTGTCTGTCTGTCTGTGTCTGTCTGTCTGTGTCTATCTGTCTGTCTGTCTGTCTGTGTCTATCTGTCTGTCTGTGTCTATCAGTCTGTCTGTGTCTATCTATCTGTGTCTAGCTGTCTGTCTGTCTATCTGTCTGTGTCTATCTATCTGTGTCTGTCTGTCTGTCTCTGTCTGTCTGTGTTTATCTGTCTCTGTGTGTCTGTCTGTCTTTCTGTGTCTGTCTGTTTGTCTGTCTGTCTATCTATCTGTCTGTCTGTGTCTATCTGTCTGTATCTATCTGTCTGTCTATCTGTCTGTCTGTGTCTATCTGTCTGTCTGTGTCTGTCTGTATCTATCTGTCTGTCTGTGTCTATATGTCTGTCTGTCTGTCTGTCTGTGTCTATCTGTCTGTCTATATCTGTCTGTATCTATCTGTCTGTCTGTCTGTCTGTGTCTGTCTGTCTGTGTCTATCTGTCTGTCTATGTCTGTCTGTGTCTATCTGTCTGTCTGTGTCTATCAGTCTGTCTGTGTCTATCTATCTGTGTCTAGCTGTCTGTCTGTCTGTCTATCTGTCTGTGTCTATCTATCTGTGTCTGTCTGTCTGTCTGTCTATCTGTCTGTGTCTATCTATCTGTGTCTGTCTGTCTGTCTGTCTGTCTGTCTGTCTATGTCTGTCTGTGTTTATCTGTCTCTGTGTGTCTGTCTGTCTGTTTGTCTGTCTATCTATCTATCTATCTATCTATCTATCTATCTATCTATCTATCTATCTATCTATCTATCTATCTATCTATCTATCTATCTATCTATCTATCTATCTATCTATCTATCTATCTATCTATCTATCTATCTCAGAGCTGATGTTACTGTGGGATGGTTTCTTGTATATGTGGCAGGGGAGAGCTGATATGATAAGTGGAGGGGACACAATAAGGCAGGGACATTAATGTCCCCAGAAGGGGGAGGAATAATGATTGCTACGCTCCTGATCTTCAGACACATTAAGTGCATTCAAGCAAAAGAAAAAGGAGTTTCGGTGGCAATGAACTAGCGAGTTACAGCTTGATCTCTCTCTTTCACCCACTCTAATCTCGATAATGTTATTTGAGGGTCCATTGCATGTCTATGCAATATCCAATTTTCTCTCTCTTCCTTTCTCTCTCCCCAATTTAATTTGGGTCAAATCTTTCTCCTTTATTGTCATGAACCAAAAGATTGCAGATATCCAACTCATAAAAAGTATGTGTGTGTGTCTGTTCAGATCAGATCTTCTCACTCTCAATGTCCTTCTCCTTCACATACCCTCTAATACATGTCTCTTATCTTTTCTCCTTTCCTTCGTTCCCACCATCATCTTAGTTCATAAGTGAATCTTTTTAGTGCTCCCTCCTTCAATCACTTTATCCTTTAAATGTTTTCCCTTCTTCCTTTTTTAGTGAATCCCTCCATTTATCATGCTCTCCTGATGCTGTATCTCCATCTAGAGAAAAGTGTATTTGAAGGTTTTAGTATGTACAGTGAACACACGCATTTTTGTTTGGATAGACACTGACATGTGTAATATTAATGTATTGTTTAGGCTGATTTTAAATCGTTTATGTGCACATATTTGTAAAATGAAATTGCAGAAAACTTTATAAAATAAAGACCTTTTTTATGGCAAATTTATCAAAGAAATCCAGATGGGACTGTATGAGATGTATGTAAAACACACTGGTCAAATCACATTAATGTGTTTTACTTAACTACTTATTTGTGTGCGTATGTGTGTTTAGGTTGTATATTTATAAAGGACATTCCTATAGCTCAAACAAAAGTTAAAGCATTCAATAAATGTGGTTATAATATATGAGATTATCATCAAGACAACAAAGATAACAAAAACCCTTATACAATAAAATATACTATGAATATTTTTGTGTCTCAGAAGGGCGGGACAACCTGTCACTTACATGAGACCGATCAATAGCAAAAAAAATTCCAATTGAGAAAATCAAGTCCCAACCTACATACTTCTTGTTCAAGAAACGATTTTACTCATCACAATAGGGTAGAAAAAAACTATTGTTATCACAAATTCTGTTTCATGCTGACTTTAAGGAGCTGTTTGTACCTGATATAAAACAAAATTTTGTTTTGTTATTGTAACAAAATGCATTTAGATTGATTCAGTAATGTTACATTATAATTTTAACTTAAAATTATTTGATTTAGGTGTTTACCACGTACAAGTAAAGCACATTATTAGGTCAGTATGTGGAAAATAATGACGCAAATACCAGTAAATTGACTAGCTCAAACCTTAGTAAATCACCTTGCATGATTCATTTAAAAACTCTGCTCCCATAAATTTTTGGTCTGAAAGGGAAACTCCTACAAATGAATATGCAATAAGGTCAGTCGCAAAAATAACTATTCACGCCTTATTAGTGCTAGTTTTTAAATCCTGAATATAGTTTAGCACCAAAAGAGGGTTTGCGCTGGCACAAGCTGTTCGCAGATCTGCCCTATGTGTGCTACAATCACATTTACACACAAATACCTCCAAACATAAATGTGATCCGCCAGCGATGCTCCATCCTTTTTCTCTCTCCCTCCCTTTATCTTACAAACCCTCCTCCCTCTCTCTCTCTCTATCTCTCTCTCCTCCTGCCTACCTCTTCTACCTTTCTCTCTGCTTCTATCCTGTTATCTTCCCCTCTCTCTCCATTCCGCTCTCACCTCCAGCCAGTCAGCGTTGACTCTCCGCAGGAGGAAGATCACATCTCCAGCCTTCAGACTGAGCTCCAGGCGTCCGCTGCCGCTGAAGTCAAACACCGCCTAACACACACACAGCGAAGACACGCAAGCGGGAAACACACACAAATTGACGGAGAGAAAGAGAGAGAAACACATCCTGAGTGAGACCAAACTGCAGGTAAGAGATCCTCGTGCTTTAAGAACTTTAAAGAGAATAAATGAAAGGAATGAGTGATGTGAATAAAATAGGATGAAAGGATACTAGTAAGAAAAAAAAAGAAACTAGAGAAAGTGACAATAAGAGAGAGATTCAGGAGTGAAAATGCTATTCAGAGAATGGGATAAATCAATGTTTTATTCTACTTTTCTAAAACTTGCCAAAACATACTGTGGTAATACCAGGGTTTTCTCATACTTTTTATTATTTAGTCATAGATTTTAGATTTGGACCGTGTTAATTTCAATGAATACCATGGTAAACTGTTTCAAAATATATGCCCTAAAGCTGGCTTTGGACATAGTAACAGATGCCAATGCTGTGTTTTGTCGAACATGTGCAATTGTATAATCCATTGTGAACATGTACTTAAAAAAATACCACAGTTTTACCATAGTAAACTTTGAAACATGCATTGCATATTTACACTGTACATTGCAGTAAACTATGAAACATGCATTGCATATTTACACTGTATATTGCAGTAAACTATGAAACATGCATTGCGCATGTACTATGAAAAAACACATTTCTGGACATGCATCATGGTACTCTTAAACATTTACCATGGTCAAAGTAATTTTAGATATGTATAATGACGATTCCATGGTATTACCTTGGTATTCTTTGAAAAGTACCCCATGTCTTAAAAAAATGTCCCAAACACCATGCTTGATGTTTCTGAAATAACCTCTGAAAATCTGAATACACTCTCTTACACACACACACAACATGGTATATTACCAAATATGCCTGCACTAAGAGGACCAAATGTCAATGATGCAGTTAAAGGGACCATAAACTGAAGAAAAAAGTCTTAAGAAAACTAAAGAAAAAGTGACGTAAAAGAATAAGTGTACAGAGAAGAGAGATAGTGTGTGTCCTCCAATGTCATCTGTCCATGTGAATCCTTCAAGCTTTGTTAAATCAAAAGAAACCAAGGTCAATTACTCCACAAAAGCTCCTTGGCCGCTCAAGAGCTCTCAATTATGATTTGTCTAAGTATCAGCCGTGTTTTAGATGTTTCTCTTAAGGTTTCTTTGGAGAAACAGCCCCATAAGAGAGACAGAGTAAGAATATAGAGCTATAAAATGACAGTACAGCTCTGATAATTTAGAGTATTCTGATATGTTTGAGAGCTCTGACATTTGACTGATCCACTATGGCCATGGATCGCTGTAGGGTATACTGGTGTTTTAAAGCTCTGTGTGTAACCGTACACTAAACACACGTGTATGAGTGTGTGTGTGTGTGTTATGGGCATGAGTGGGCATCTGTTCTCACACCACCATCTCTGTATGTTTAGATAATGCTGTAAATCTGCTGAGCTGTGGGTCGCTTGGTTTGTTTGCATGAGTAGGAGTGTGTAGGTGAGACGTGTTAGATGTTACCAGCTAATTACATCTTGGCAGTTGCTTTAAGTGTGAGCACGCATGTGTGTATGTCCGTGCGCGCTCGTAGGCAGCATCTGAACAGAAAGACACAATATGTGCCAAAACTCGATGTGAAATTCTCCACAAAGTCAACGGTACAGAGCAAGTATCTGAGTGCAGGCTCAGTAACATTAGATGAAGAAACTATTTCGGTAGCACTGCTGCTGTGAAACCCTAAAAATGGCTTTTGGGTCATTTGTGTGGGCTAACTTTGTTATATAGTTCAGCAAAGTAACTCGGTACAATAATTGGCTTCTTCAGCCACACTACGGTAAAGCTATTTTAAGACTCTGGAATTTAGTTTGATATTCCTTACAAAAAAGGACACTACAAATTAACACCTAGAAATGTGACACAACTGAACAAAACTTGAAAATCCTGTTATGACCAACACACTGCATAATGTCGGACCAATATCAAAAAACTAACAACAAAATAACACCTTTGTTGAGCGATTCCTCCTTATATTGGACTGCGTTTTCTTTTGCGCCTTGTCTCTTGTCTTTTTATTACATGGTTAAACCACACTGGAAATTAAACAAGACTTGGAAATGTGTGAGAATGTGCAACAAACCCACTCCGCTGTGTGGAAATGTGACAGCAATTTCCTTCCCCCCGTTTTCCCAATGTAATATATGTGCTAATTAGCCTAGAAAAGCTCTCAGTAGCATTAGCATTGCACCTTGCAAGGTATCTTTTTATTGTCTTTTTACACTGCCTTCTGGAATTGATCTCGAATCACTAAACGCACAGGCTACATTTAATCTTTGTAGATAATTTCCGTCTTAGCTGTGCTTATGTAGTTTTGTAACGGTTTTAGCCGCGCCGCTGCGCAGTCAAACGTTATTGTTATTGTTATTGGTGGCTTTTAGCACAGGTAGTGAGTCATACTTTTCGCTTCGATTCGAGCCATTGACAGGCTTTTGACTTGATCCTTTGGGCTAATTACAAGGGCGGACTGTACATATATAAGTCAGGTCAGTCACTTGCTCATTAGGAGAAGCCCAGGTCCGTGAAGAGCCGCGAGCGTATGTAAGTGTTTTTGTAAATACTCCGCTTTTGTTGTATTACTTAGTGTATTGCGTGCTAGAAGAAGGATACATTTCGATTTTGCACTTATCTATTTTGTCATAATTGTACTGTGTTAGCATATTGCATTTGAATTATAACCAGGGCTGTTTCGCCGCGCCGCGCAGTCAAACGTTATTGTTATTGTTATTGGTGGCTTTTAGCACAGGTAGTGAGTCATACTTTTCGTTTCGATTCGAGCCATTGACAGGCTTTTGACTTGATCCTTTGGGCTAATTACAAGGGCGGACTGTACATATATAAGTCAGGTCAGTCACTTGCTCATTAGGAGAAGCGCCCAGGTCCGTGAAGAGCCGCGAGCCGTATGTAAGTGTTTTTGTAAATACTCCGTTTTGTTGTATTACTTAGTGTATTGCGTGCTAGAAGAAGGATACATTTCGATTTTGCACTTATCTATTTTGTCATAATTGTACTGTGTTAGCATATTGCATTTGAATTATAACCAGGGCTGTTTTCGCCGCTATGCAGTCAAACGTTATTGTTATTGTTATTGGTGGCTTTTAGCACAGGTAGTGAGTCATACTTTTCGCTTCGATTCGAGCCATTGACAGGCTTTTGACTAATTACAACAAAGCCGCCCACAGCTGTTGTCGCCAAATAATAAAAGGTGTGTATTTAATAAGCTTGTCAGCGCTGGCGCAGAAGCCGCCAGCGAAGCGCTCAGCCCTCGTGTTCAGCCTCCTCGTGTGAAGACCGACTCGGTAAAGACATCTTCTTTCGACTCTACCTGTGATCGACTCCACCAAGAGCGGACACCGATACAGCACTTAAGTATCTAATTTTTCTGTCCTTTTCCACCTTCCTTTCTCTCTTACAATGTGCTTTCAATACATTCCCACTGTCTCTAACCACGATCCATTGTCACACGCAGAAGGCAGCGCAACACTGCTAATCTGCGTCTGATTCCCCTCCACTAATGCCCTCCCTCTTTTTCTGTTGGTCTATGGAACTGTCAGTCAGCTGTCAACAAAGCTGATTTCATTACGGCCTTTGCCTCTCACTCCACTCTCAATATCTTGGCTTTGACTGAGACCTGGATCCGTCCAGATGACTCAGTAACCCCTGCTGCTCTCTCTAACAATTTCTCTTTCTCACACACCTCGTCACACTGGGAGGGGCGGAGGAACAGGTCTTCTCATTACTAACAATTGGAAATACTCAACCCACACCTCTCTATGCAACAACAACTCATTCGAATACCATGCTATTACAGTCTCAACTCCCGTTAAAATCCATCTTGTAGTCATTTACCGTCCCCAGGTCAATTGGGCACCTTTGTTGAGGAACTAGATGTGCTGCTGTCCTCATTTCCGGAGGATGGCAGCCCACTTCTAATTCTTGGCGACTTCAATATTCACCTGGACAAACCATATGCTACACACTTCCACTCCCTCCTAGCCTCATTCGATCTCAAACGACATGTCACCTCACACACCCACAAATCTGGTAACCAACTTGACCTCATATACACACGCAACTGCACTACAGATAATATCCTGGTCAAACCCTACACACCTCAGACCATTACTTCATCACTTTTAATCTACAACTTACTGCCCCGCATTCCCAATCCCACAACCAGTTACTTTCAGACGAAACTCACGCTCTCTTTCTCCCTCTCATCTCTCCTCCGCTGTGTCATCCTCTCTTCCTCACCCACACAGTTCTCATCCATGGATGTCAACACTGCAACAGACACTCTATGCTCTACTTTAACTTCTTGTCTAGATAGTATCTGCCCTCTGTCTTCTAGGCCAGCACGCCCACTCCTGCTAACCCATGGTTATCTGATGTTCTTCGTGAACACCGGACAAAACTAAGGGCAGCAGAGAGAAAATGGCGAAAATCTAATGACCCGCCTGACCTGGGTAAATATCAATCTCTGCTCTCATCATTTTCAGATGATGTCCATGTGGCTAAATCCTCATATTTCCACAACAAAATCAACACCACCTCTAACACACGCACACTCTTCAGAACATTCAACTCTCTCCTCTGTCCTCCTCCACCACCTCCCACCACCTCCTTATCTGCAGACGACTTTGCCCACTTCTTCACAACTAAAACTACAACCATCAGCAGTCAGTTCCCACCCCCGCACACACAGGATTTTACATCAGCCACACCCACAGCCAAACATCTTCTCTCCTCCTTCTCTACACTCACTGAGGCAGAAGTATCTAAACTTCTCCTCTCCAGCCATCCACCACCTGCCCTCTAGATCCTATCCCCTCACACCTTCTACAAGCCATCTCTCCCACACTTCTACCAGCACTCACACACATCATCAACACATCTCTCAGCACTGGCTTTTTCCCTACCACATTCAAGCAGGCCCGGGTCACCCCACTGCTTAAGAAACCCACTCTAGACACATCACTTCTAGAGAACTACAGACCTATTTCTCTCCTGCCTTACATAGCAAAAACACTTGAGCGGGTTGTTCTCAACCAGGTTTCATTTTTCCTCTCACAGTCTAATCAGCTGGACGTTAACCAGTCAGGTTTCAAAAGGCCCACTCAACAGAGACTGCATTACTGTCAGTCACTGAAGCCCTGCGGATGGCAAAAGCTGCTTCCAGATCATCAGTCCTAATCCTCCTCGATCTATCTGCTGCATTTGACACAGTGAATCACCAGATTCTTCTGTCCACCCTCTCATCACTGGGCATCACTGGGACTCCACTCCACTGGTTTGAGTCTTACCTCACAGGTAGGTCTTTCAAGGTTGCCTGGAGAGGTGAGGTATCCAAAGCACATCAATTGACCACGGGGGTTCCTCAGGGCTCAGTGCTGGGACCTCTACTCTTCTCCATTTACACTACGTCACTGGGACCCATCATACAGGCACATGGCTTCTCATACCATTGCTATGCTGATGACACTCAACTCTATCTTTCATTTAAACCAGATGACCCCACAGTAAATGGACGCATCTCAAGCTGTCTGGCAGACATCTCGGCATGGATGAAAGAACACCACCTCCAGCTCAACCTGGCTAAGACTGAGTTTCGTCTTCCCTGCCAATCCGACTCTACAACACAACTTCACCATCCAGCAAGGTTCATCTCTGATTACCCTCAGGGTCGGTCAGAAATCTTGGAGTAATCTTTGACGACCAGCTGTCCTTCAAAGACCACATTTCAAAGACAGCTCGATCATGCAGGTTTGCTCTGCACAACATCAGGAAGATCAGACCGTTCCTCACAGAGCATGCAACACAACTTCTCGTCCAGGCCCTTGTCATTTCTAGGCTTGACTACTGCAATGCGCTTCTGGCTGGTCTTCCATCGTGTGCAATCAAAACTCTTCAATTGATTCAGAACGCTGCGGCACGTCTTGTATTCAATGAGCCCAAAAGGGCCCATGTCACACCTCTCTTCATCTCTCTGCACTGGCTGCCACTTGATGCCCGCATCAAGTTCAAGGCCTTGACACTCGCTTATGGATCCACCACAGGCTCGGCACCAGCATATTTCGACTCGCTCCTACGAGTCTACACCCTACCAGAAGCCTTCGCTCAGGTAAGGAGCGTAGGCTTATGGTACCATCACAGAGAGGCATGAAATCCCTCTCCAGAACTTTTCATTCACCGTCCTGGCTGGTGGAACAATCTTCCTACCCCCATCCGGATGGCAGAATCACTGTCATCATTCAAAAGACAGCTAAAAACTCATCTCTTCCGTGAACACTTATCATAAAAAAAAAAAAAAACCTCTTCTCTTTATTCTTCTCTTTTATTCCTTCCCTATTCTAGCTTAAGCTTATTCTATGTGATATCCAAAGCTTGGTATTTAAGGCACTTTTTGCGTTTTGCGCCTATTCATGACCGATCGCTTCCTGTACTCCTATGTTGTAAGTCGCTTTGGATAAAAGCGTCTGCTAAATGCCTAAATGTAAATGTAAATGTAAATGTAAACATTAAAGGAACAATTCATCCTAAAATTAATACTCTGTAATCATTTAGTCTCCCTCATGTTGCTCCAGACTTGTATGAGTTCTTTCTTCTGAGTGATTTTGTCTGTACAATGGACATCAATGGGTTGAATGTTCGCTACTTATCCTACAGCGATGATGTAATTGTAATATTTGCATACTGAATACTGAATTATTCTGCTGTAGTCACCTAAAGCACAGAAAAAATGGTGTCGCATTATCAAGCCAACAGAAAACAAAATGTCTGCTGAATGTCATGACAACAGCAATGGCGTACTTCATTTACAAAGGAGCAACGCATACATTTTAAGCAATCTTAAAACATTTAACAATTAATTAGGGCTGTCGTTAATTTATTGGACTATTTATGGAAAAAACAACACGTTAAAATGATGAACGCTTTTAACGCACCCGCCCCAGACCTATGCATATCATCTTAAAATGTAGTTGATTGGTGACGAACATGATGCAGGGCTTTTTTGTCACATATTTATACCATATGATATAGTTACGCAATATGACAAAGAGACATAGTAAAGAGTGCAATATCATACAAGTGCAGTTTTTGCTCCAAGTGCAAATGTGATATTGATTTTATACAACAGGTCAATAAACAAGATGTTAATATTTAGACACAATATTGTCTGTTTTTGCTCAATTTGCCAACGAGAATATTACCTATAAAGCCAGATCAGGACTGTTGTGCATCTCCAAACAACTCAGCTGTGTTTAATTTCTGAATGAATCCGTGTTTTGAGCAAATCAATCGGATGAACCAATGATTCAATGGCCCATTCATAAAGAGAGCTGTTTACTTAAATCCTGAATGAATCATCAGTTTGAAAAAATCGAATGAATGACTCAATGACTTATTCATTAAGACATTTACCGCCACATACAGGCAGTTTCGGTTAGTTTAGTGTTTAGTTCTTTTTATATATATATTTATTTATTTATTTTTTAAACATACATTAAAGAGATAGTTGACCCAAAAATGAAAATTCTGTCATCATCAACTCATGAACATTACAAAACTGTATGACTTACTTTCTTTTGTGGAACATAAAAAAGGGAAATGTGGTTACAAAACTCTTTTGGTTACCATTTCTCAGAAATTATCTTCTTTTATGTCCCACAGAATATATATATTTATATATAAATACCTATTCAGATGCAGCTTCTGAAAAAAATTTAATAAATTAATCATGTTCCGTTTTTGCCTAAATGTTTTTCTAATAAATGCAACTTTTTGTAATGTCTATTTGATGCTTTTCTTTAACACAATAATGACTTTAAATTATCTTTTGGGGTAATTTGTCTGACAAATTTGATGTCCGATTAATTTGTGATTACTTTAATTATTCGGCACATCGTGTAATTTTAATCGCTTGACAGGCCTACAATTAATTTGACCTGGAAGCACTAGTATATGTCTCCAGGACATCTATTAAACATCACTTCGTCCATAAAGCATCACATTTGAATTAAACATCTGATAAATGTTCTGAAAAGAGCAGATTTGCATTCTACATCATAAACATCTGAAAATAAATTTCTTTAGGGTACTTTAGGGTAACATTTTAGAGATTAGAGATTGCATCTTCTAGTAGAAAACCCATGCATTAAATAGACACCTGGGTGACGTATATGTGCTATCAGGCAATCTGGTCGACATATTAGCTGAAACTTAAGTATTAAGTGATATGAAGACCTCAGGGCTTGCGCTGAACTCGATATCGAAGTAGGTCGAGAACAAACCGAGATAGATCTACTAAAAAAGTCTAAAAAGAAGTTTATGAAGAAGGAATTGTGAGCTATGTTTGGCCAATTATGTCAACTAGTTATATGAACCCGAAAAAAGTCACCAAAAGACAACTATTTAGCCATGTACAAACGCAATAACACTCAAACACAAATGACTATCAATCTCTTTCATTTAGCTGCGCTCTATTGAAGGGGTCTTTCCTGTTTGGTCATATTCGGAGAGTTATTTCTGCACGGGATCAAGGGGTCGGAGAACATGTCTAATTATAGAGTGACTCTGGGGGTCACAAAGCACTCTGATTTCAATTAAGGAGTCAATGACCTCTGAAATGAGCTCATTAGCACGTGGCCAGCCAAAAGGGAGGAGAAGGAGGTGTTTTTTTTCTACCTAAATGAGTGACCCAGTTTGGCTCTTCTCAACTGGGGGATCAGAGCAGGATATAAAGAGAAGAGATCACTCTCTGGGGCCATGACACATGACAAAGGAGTTTAACCAAGGAGGGATGTCAGTTATTAACCTGCTTATAAATGGCCAAAAGTCATTAATTTGCAAATGTAATGGGAGAAATACAAAAAAAATCCGATTGAATTTACAAAAGTCTCGGTTATATCAGGCCGATAACCATCCAAAACAAGAACTCTGGGACTCTCGCCCCATGCTTTCAGCCAAGATCGGGTGTGAAATAGCAGTCCTTTGTGAAGCAGACCGTGAAAATAACCATGAAAGTGCAATAATGTGTAAGTGTGAATGCATATAATCAGTCATAACTGACTTTAATGCTTAAATGTTATTATATGTGACTATATAGTGCTTAAAATATCTTCACTCAGATGGTTCACACTGGTAACAATGTTTCTAATAGCCAAAGTGCAGGACTTGAAACAGTATCTCCAATCTCTCTATAATGGCTCTCTCTTAATGTCTAAAGTCCTTACAGCGATACAGAAGAAAAGGCTTTGATTTTCAATCAAATTTAGCAATGGCCATATTCTTCTCAAAGCTGTCACACAGGAAATGAAGTAATAGATTTGGTGATATCTAATTGACACTATCATCCGAAGTGACTTGACATGCATTTTTTAACTATAGTTTCAGTCCCACTTGAGAAACTTGGAGTTAAAACTAATTCATTTAAATCATCCTCATGTCATTCCAAACTCCTTTGAGTTTCATTCTTCAGAATCTTAGAAATTGTACAGAATGTTCACGCTGCTCTTTTCCATACAACGAAAGCGGATGGGGACCAGCTCCAGAAAAGACAAAGAAGGGCCATAAAAGCACCATCATGTACTATATTCAGACTTCTGAAGCAATATGATGATCTTGTGCCAAAATCCAGCTCTCAATTTTTAATGTACACTTTCAAATATTGAAACTTGGCATGTCACAATAGGATTTTTGGTTCCACTGATGTCAAATCTGCACATAGCACAAAATTGAGCACTCTATATTTTTTTAGTGGATTGTGGTGTTGAAAAGAGCAGCATGAACATCCTGCTGAACATCTTCTTTATTCTCAATGGAAGAAAGGACTAGAACGACATAAGCATTCAAAAGTGATGCCAGAATCTTAATTTTTGGGTGAATTCTCCTTAATAACAGCGTCTTGCTCAAGGCTGCAAAAGTGACAGCACATGAATCACCCCTTGTAAAGTTCGAACCTGCAACCTTTTCCAGATATTTAACCGCAACGCGACACCACCCACATATCTATCTTTCCCAGCCTTTGTTTCCAGATCTTTTGTTGTTCTATCTGGTGTTATGAGAAGTGTAATTTGTCACTTTCTTTCTCTCTCGGTCACACATACACACCAGAATAAGGCAGGAGTGTCTTCCGCTGTGATCTCCATGTGGAGAGCAGCGTGCCTTGAATCATGTGCTCTCACATGAGCATATGAAGACAAATGTCCAGCACTGTGTGAGATTTATCAGCACACCTGCTACATCGATCTACATCAGGACGAGACATGATAGGAGAAATGTTTTGAGGAGATAATAAAAGATGGGCGTGTATGTCAAGGTCGAAAAATGTGTCCAAATATGACCTTTTGGCTCAACCAATGGCATTTCAAGTCATTCATGATTACTCTGTCCAAATAATAGAAGAGAAAGTGAGAATAGGAATTGAAATGACTATAGAAATCAATCAACCTGATTTCATGAGAAAACGTAACTATTGCATCGTGGCAGTTGAAGGTCCACAACTGTCAGTGTGGCGTTACAAATGAGATTGTACGAATTCATACAAATTTACCAAAATATAAAACAAACAAAAGTGTGTTGAATAAATTGCAACGGTCTGGTTAATTTACGATAGCTTCACCTTTCAGAGTGCAGATTAGTTAATTTCGTGAGTGAAATCTATGACAAAAAATGTTCGTTGACAACCTTTTTTTCCCCATGAGTAGGACAAGACAATGATGAGACGACGCCAACGTCATTTAACGATAACTGTGGCTATATCAGCATGCAATATCGTAGACTAAAATGTAGTTTAAAAAAAAAAAAACTTGACCAAAATCACACAAAAAAAGGAGACTTCGAACTTTTGTGGTAGCCAGATTTCAAGAATAGAAATCCCCCAATCAGAGATTTTCTGTTAAAAGAAAGTGTTTTACTTAATATTTTTAATATGGCAACCATGCGCATGTGCTCTCTCTACCCAACGGAAGAAGCATGGATTATCTGAAGACACAGACAAACAAGTAAACTGGAGTACAGCGATCTCCTTTTGATCTCCTGCTTAAATTAGGGTATCGGTCGGTCAGTCAGTCTGTGTTCCTCCGCGAGCCGCTTCCGCTGTTTTACCACAGTTAAATCTGTGATAAATCCAAACATTAATCTCGACTATATTGTTTGTGATTGTGGTTCCTGAATAACTGGACTTAAGCAACCTCTGTGTGATGATACAAAGTCTTGTTTGCTGTTGTTTTAATAGATAAACATGAGATTCTGAATTATTGGATTGCTAGGAATTTCAATTTATTATTTACATTTTTAATTTTTGAGAGAATTTTCTTTTTTTGGTGTCACTTTATATTTAGGTGGCCTTAACTACTTTGTACTTACATCAAAAATAAGTACAAATATACCTATTGTGTTCATATTGTATTGCAAAACACTTTCGCTGATAATGAGGTGGGGTACAGGTAAAGTTAGGGACAGGTGTGGTGGTATGGGTTAAGTTTAAGGGAAAAGTTAGGGACAGGTGTGGTGGTATGGGTTAAGTTTAAGGGTAAAGTTAGGGACAGGTGTGGTGGTATGGGTGAGTGGGTAAAGTTAGGGACAGGTGTGGTGGTATGGGTTAAGTTTAAGAGTAAAGTTAGGGACAGGTGTGGTGGTATGGGTGAGTTTAAGGGTAAAGTTAGGGACAGGTGTGGTGGTATGGGTTAAGTTTAAGGGTAAAGTTAGGGACAGGTGTGGTGGTATGGGTGAGTTTAAGGGTAAAGTTAGGGACAGGTGTGATGGTATGGGTTAAGTTTAAGGGTAAAGTTAGGGACAGGTGTGATGGTATGGGTTAAGTTTAAGGGTAGGGTTAGGGACAGGTGTGGTGGTATGGGTTAAGTTTAAGGGTAAAGTTAGGGACAGGTGTGGTGGTATGGGTGAGTTTAAGGGTAAAGTTAGGGACAGGTGTGGTGGTATGGGTAAGTTTAAGGGTAAAGTTAGGGACAGGTGTGGTGGTATGGGTGAGTTTAAGGGTAAAGTTAGGGACAGGTGTGGTGGTATGGGTGAGTTTAAGGGTAAAGTTAGGGACAGGTGTGGTGGTATGGGTTAAGTTTAAGGGCAAAGTTAGGGACAGGTGTGGTGGTATGGGTGAGTTTAAGGGTAAAGTTAGGGACAGGTGTGATGGTATGGGTTAAGTTTAAGGGTAAAGTTAGGGACAGGTGTGGTGGTATGGGTGAGTTTAAGGGTAAAGTTAGGGACAGGTGTGGTGGTATGGGTTAAGTTTAAGGGTAAAGTTAGGGACAGGTGTGGTGGTATGGGTGAGTTTAAGGGTAAAGTTAGGGACAGGTGTGGTGGTATGGGTAAGTTTAAGGGTAAAGTTAGGGACAGGTGTGGTGGTGTAGGTGAGTTTAAGGGTAAAGTTAGGGACAGGCGTGATGGTATGGGTAAGTTTAAGGGTAAAGTTAGGGACAGGTGTGGTGGTATGGGTAAGTTTAAGGGTAAAGTTAGGGACAGGTGTGATGGTATGGGTAAGTTTAAGGGTAAAGTTAGGGACAGGTGTGGTGGTATGGGTAAGTTTAAGGGTAAAGTTAGGGACAGGTGTGGTGGTATGGGTAAGTTTAAGGGTAAAGTTAGGGACAGGTGTGGTGGTATGGGTGAGTTTAAGGGTAAAGTTAGGGACAGGTGTGATGGTATGGGTAAGTTTAAGGGTAAAGTTAGGGACAGGTGTGGTGGTATGGGTAAGTTTAAGGGCAAAGTTAGGGACAGGTGTGGTGGTATGGGTAAGTTTAAGGGTAAAGTTAGGGACAGGTGTGGTGGTATGGGTAAGTTTAAGGGTAAAGTTAGGGACAGGCGTGGTGGAACGGGTTAAGTTTAAGGGTAAAGTTATGGACAGGCGTGTGGTGGTATGGGTAAGTTTAAGGGTAAAGTTAGGGACAGGTGTGATGGTATGGGTTAAGTTTAAGGGTAAAGTTAGGGACAGGTGTGGTGGTATGGGTTAAGTTTAAGGGTAAAGTTAGGGACAGGTGTGGTGTTATGGGTAAGTTTAAGGGTAAAGTTAGGGACAGGTGTGGTGGTATGGGTGAGTTTAAGGGTAATGTTAGGGACAGGTGTGGTGGTATGGGTAAGTTTAAGGGTAAAGTTAGGGACAGGTGTGATGGTATGGGTAAGTTTAAGGGTAAAGTTAGGGACAGGTGTGGTGGTATGGGTAAGTTTAAGGGTAAAGTTAGGGACAGGTGTGGTGGTATGGGTTAAGTTTAAGGGTAAAGTTAGGGAGAGGCGTGGTGGAACGGGTTAAGTTTAAGGGTAAAGTTATGGACAGGTGTGGTGGTATGGGTAAGTTTAAGGGTAAAGTTAGGGACAGGTGTGGTGGTATGGGTAAGTTTAAGGGTAAAGTTAGGGTCAGCTGTGGTGGTATGGGTGAGTTTAAGGTTAAAGTTAGGGACAGGTGTGATGGTATGGGTAAGTTTAAGGGTAAAGTTAGGGACAGGTGTGGTGGTATGGGTTAAGTTTAAGGGTAAAGTTAGGGACAGGCGTGGTAGTATGGGTTAAGTTTAAGGGTAAAGTTAGGGACAGGTGTGATGGTATGGGTAAGTTTAAGGGTAAAGTTAGGGACAGGTGTGATGGTATGGGTAAGTTTAAGGGTAAAGTTAGGGACAGGTGTGGTGTTATGGGTTGAGTTTAAGGGTAAAGTTAGGGACAGGTGTGATGGTATGGGTAAGTTTAAGGGTAAAGTTAGGGACAGGTGTGATGGTATGGGTAAGTTTAAGGGTAAAGTTAGGGACAGGTGTGATGGTATGGGTAAGTTTAAGGGTAAAGTTAGGGACAGGTGTGGTGGTATGGGTGAGTTTAAGGGTAAAGTTAGGGACAGGTGTGGTGGTATGGGTAAGTTTAAGGGTAAAGTTAGGTACAGGTGTGGTGGTATGGGTAAGTTTAAGGGTAGGGTCAGGTGTAAGGGAATTGTCAACAGTGTAATTATAAATGTAACTACAGAAATGAATCACAGATGTAATTACATGCAGGTCATTTTTTTAAATGTAATTACAATGTAAAAACATGTATGTACACAATAAGTTCACTGTATCAAATTATTAATTATATATAGTTAAGGCCACCTAATATAAAGTGGGCCCCTTTTTTTACCTGTATATGATAAATAGACTTTAATAAATCAGGAAACTAGATGAGGTCAAATAAAACATGCGTATGAGTTTGTGCTTATAGGTGAAAGTGCAATAATTCTGATAAAATGTAAAAATACATTTCTCAAATGACAACAATCATTCTAATATAATTTTGGGCAAAATAATCGTGATTATCAATATAACCTTTATGCAGCATGATGAAGATGTGACTATGTTTTCAATGACAAAAACTAGACTAAAATTCCCAGACATCTAGTCGACTAAAACTTGACTACTTTTCGCACACCCTTCTGCTCTAACATACAGATGGGTGTGAGATATAAATCATGTTTTATGACGCTGCTTTGTGGTTGTTGCTGATTGTGTGAATGGAATGACAGAACGGCGATCCGGTCTGACAGCATAGGAGTCACAAAGACAGAAAATAAAACTGTCTTGAAAGAGTGCAAGTACTCCACAGGACAAAGAGGAGAGATGCATTAAGGGATGGCGTGAGAAAGCTAAAGAAGGAAACAAGACTGATGGGTGAACTCAAAGGAAAGAGTGGGAGAGATTAAAGGAGGACTGGAGGATAAAGTGAACAGTGTGAAAAAGAGCAGAGAATATTTTAAGACAAGGAGAAAGATAAGAGAGAGAGGCTGAAAGAACATGACTTGAGATGTAGTAGGTGGAAGAGAGAAGGTGAAATGTAAGCATTAAAGAGATTGTTCACCCAAAATTAATTTATTCAACCTCATGTCATTCTAAAGTCGTATCTTTCTTCCATGAAACACAAAAGGAAAAGGAAAAATTGAGCAGAATGTCCTGGTTGCTCTTTTCCATGCAATTATAATAGACGAAGATTGAAGCTTTAAAGCTACAAAAAGGATGTAAAGCACCCTAAAAGTATCATAGTACTTGTTCAATATGATTAATCAGTGAACTGAACTTGTGAACTTAATAATTTCGATGTGTTAACAATTTGTTCATACTAATTAATGAACAAATTACTGTTTTTGAGTCAGACCTTTTCAAAGAATCAGTTAAGCTGTTCCACAAACCCAGTATGACCCAGTATTTGTTCACGAATCGGGCAGATCTAGTTCATAAGTTCAACTCACTGATTCAATGATTCAGATATATAATGCACTATATATGTTATATATACTATTATACACAAATTTGTGTCATTTTGAAGCTTGAAAATACACTGATCAGGCATAATATTATGACATTACGGTGAAATTAATAACACTGATCATCTCTTCATCATGGCACCTGTTAGTGGGTGGGATATATTAGGCAGCAAGTGAACATTTTGTCCTCAAAGTTAGAAGCATGAAAAATGGGCAAGTGTAAGGATTTGAGCGAGTCTGACAAGGGCCAAATTGTGATGGCTAGATGACTGGGTCAGAGCATCTCCAAAACTGCAGCTCTTGTGAGGCGTTCCTGGAATGCAGTGGTCAGTATCTATCAAAAGTGCTCCAAGGAAGGAACAGTGGGGAACCAGCAACAGGGTCATGGGTGGCCAAGGCTCATTGATGAACATAGGGAGCGAAGGCTGGCCTGTGTGGTCCGTCCGATCAAACAGACGAGCTACTGTAGCTCAAATTGCTCAAGAAGTTAATGCTGGTTCTGATAGAAAGGTGTCAGAATACACAGTGCATCGCAGTTTGTTTTGCGTATGGGGCTGTATAGCCACAGACCATTGAGGGTGCCCATGCTGACCCCTGTCCACCGCCGAAGGCGCCACCAGTGGAGACGTGAGCATCAGAACAGGAACATCGAGCAATGGAAGAAGGTGGCCTGGTCTGATGAATCACGTGGATGGAAGACATGGCACCAGGATGCACTATGGGAAGAAGGCAAGCCGGTGGAGGCAGTGTGATGCTTTGGGCAATGTTCTGTCGGGAAACCTTGGGTCCTGCCATCCATGTGGATGTCACTTTGACACCTACCACCTACCTAAGCATTGTTGCAGACCATGTACACCCTGTCACTGAAATGGTATTCCCTGGTGGCTGTGGCCTCTTTCAGCAGGATAATGTGCCCTGCCAAAAAGCAAAAATGGTTCAGGAATCGTTTGAGGAGCACAACATAGAGTTTGAGGTGTTCAAATTCCCCAGATCTCAATCAAATCGAGCATCTGTGGGATGTGCTGAACAAACAAGTCCGATCCATGGAGGCACCACCTCGCAATTTAAAGGACTTGGATCTGCTGCTAACATCTTGGTGCCAGATACCACAGCACACCTTCAGGTGTCTAGTGGAGTCCATGCCTCGACAGGTCAGGGCTGTTTTGGCAAACAAAAGGTGGACCAACACAATATTAGGAAGGTGGTCATAATGTTATGCCTAATCGGTGTATACATTAATTGCGTGGAAAATAGAGCTGCACAATAAATCGTTAAGATCTTCATTCAAACACCCACACGATCTTATTCCTATATGACAACAATTCGCCTGTATCTTAAACCTGAGCCAGAGAGAGCAGTTATCATGTATATGTAGCTTCACAAACAGTCTTTTCAACCACACAGCATCATTATTTCTGGCTTACAATAATTCAAATTATCGTAGAAGTACTGGGATAAAAGTTTATAGTTTAGATATAAGAACTTATGTCTATGGTAGTGATCATAATAGAGCAAATCCCCTTTTGAAAGTAACATGGAGCTTCAAATAACAAATGTATCATTTACATTGTTATACAAGTAGGTGGTGACAAGTGACTGTTAAAAATGTGACTGTATTTGTCATTGAATCATTCATTTAAGAGATCTTCACGCACGACTTCACGCACTTGCTTTCATTCACTCCTTCAAGTGAACTGCATTAGTGGACTAAAGTAGGGAATAGTGAATGAGGGTTTAGGAGGCGATTTCGGATTCAGCCAAGTCGTCTTTATGAGTGAGTCATTGAATCATTCATTCAAACCATTTTGTTTTATGTTAATTAATGTTGATTAAACATTTTTTTAAAGACTGCAGCAATTAATATTTTGTAATTTACATGTGATGTTATTTAGTTGTCTATTCAGAATCATGGGAGAATCATGATCTCTATTTTAAACCCAAAAATGTATCCAGAATCATGCAGCTCTAATGGAAAATATCTACTATTGTGTTTCACATAAGAAATTAAGTCATACAGATTTAGAAGGACATGAGAGTGTGTAAATTAGTATAGATTTTTAATTTTCAGGTGAACTATCCCTTTAAAAAGCAACTCAGTAAGATAAGGGGACGATGAATAAAGAAATTAGCAAAAGTGGAACAGGGCAGCAGCCATTAATGGGGCAAAGATTTGACCCAGAAAACAGAGATACACGTGTCTCTTTTGCTCTGTATTAGAGGAATGTGAGAGACTTAGTGTCATCACTGTAAATCTATCACAGGACGAGTAATCAAAATCACAACCACAGTTGTGCCACTACAGTGCCTCTAGATTTTCTCAAGAAAATGTGTAGTGTTTGCGATACAAAACTCGCTGCTGTGAGGCCAGGGTGTTTTGGGTGGTTGCCAGGGCTTGCTGTGTGGATTTTAGTGGACTGCTGTGCGGTTGCTAGGGTGTTCAGCATGAGTGTTGTGGGTGGTTTCTTACTGACCTAAGTCAAAATAGTGTAATTTTCGTTTTTACCCTCAAGCCTGGTCTCTAAATATAAATTGGGTCCTTCCAATATAATATATTCCAATAGGTATAATTCCTTTTCGTAAGGCAAACTATATGGGACAAGTTACATGCCAAAGTTTAGTACTTAGGGGTTTGGTCAAATCCCTAACCATAAGTATTATCAACATTTTCTACATCAGTCTGTGTGAATTATAGATACATGTTCTAATTCCTCCATAAATGGAGCACTTGGAATCACGAAATGAATCACCAAGTGTGTGTAAGTGATACTGTGTCTCAGCCTTCACACAGTTTTGTCGTAAACTTCTGACATAATGCAAGTTTTGTAACAAAAGTTTGAGGTGCTTATGTGTGTGCGTTGTGTAACCTCAGGACCAAATGTCAGAGCTTTGTGTGGTGCCTGCATGCTTGATTATGCATGTAAGTATGTGTAGTGTGTAGTGTGTGTAGGCTGTTACTGAAAGTGTTTCCAAGGAAACGCTGATGTACCTCTGCTCTGGGTGCGGAGAAAAGGTCCGTTTTGGGCTTTACAGTTTTTCTAGTAAGAGAGAGAGAGAGAGAAAAGAAAGAGCATTGTGAACTTCAGATGAACAACATGAGTGGCTTCTATAACATTTTCTTGCAGTTTTCAAAGATAAGATAGTCAAAGTGAAAGGCTGACAAACCAAGTGAGACAATTATTGCTCTGAAGTTTATCTATCATAGCTTTAAAGACTTAGGTTGTGGGTTGTTTAAATATCAAAGTTGTCTCAAATGGTTCTCCTAAAACTTCTTAGGACATGTGACCCCTTCGGTCCTACTCGACCCGCTTGAGGGAGATTCAACCCGGCGTCTCCGGCATGGGAGGCGGGCAAGCTAACAAGGAGGCTAAAGACCACAGCCTCTAAAATAGCTAGTTAGCCTGAGATCAGGGGAGTGAGGTTTACCTGCACAGCTCTTACTGGCCTATGACAGTTTTCGGAGCGGCAGTGGCTCAGTGGTTCATGTAGATTGTCTAGAAACCGGAAGGTTGGTGGTTCGATCCCCGGTTCCACCTGACCAAGTGTCGACGTGTCCATGAGCAAGACACCTAACCCCAGCTGCTCGCGACGAGCTGGATGGCACCTTGCATAGCTGACACTGCCGTCGGTGTATGAATGGGTGAATGTGGGGCAACATGTAAAGTGCTTTGGATGGCCATGGGTCTGTTAAAAGCGCTATATAAATGCAGTCCATTTACCATTTACAGTTACACTTATCCCCTAAACCTCACTCCCATCCGGGTCACGGCACCAATGTAACCATCCGGTTCTACTCTGGCATAGGAGGCAGGTGTGCTAACAAGGACGCTTAAGACTGCAGCCACTAGTATCAGTCAGTAACGCGCCTCTTGAGATGAGGGGAGTGAGGTTTACAGGCTCAGGTCTTACTAGCTGGCCTCCATTACACTCATCCTCCTAAATCTCACTCCCTTACACTCATTTTCCATGACTATCCCTAAACTTCACTCTCATACGGTTCATGGCACTAATGTAACCCCTCTGGTCCTACTTCACCCGCTCCGAGCGGGATCTGAACCAGCGTCTACAGCATAGGAGGCAGGCGCTAACAAGGACGCTAAAGACTGCAGCCGTTAGCATCAGTCGCTAGAGCACCTCTGAGATCAGGGGAGTGAGGTTTACACACACAGCTCTTACTAGCTAGCCTCCGTCACACTTTCCTCCATAAACCTCATTCCAATCCGGGTCACGACACCATTGTAACTCCTCCAGTCCTACTCGACCCGTTTCGAGCGGGATTCATACAGGCTAACGCTAAAGACTGCACCCTCTAGCATCAGTCGCTAATACGCCTCTTGAGGCCAGGGGAGTGAGGTTTACAAACACACCTCTTTGAGCTCTTTGAAATCTTTGAGACTTTTGATTTGAATCTCATCAACCCACATAATTTGAGACATTATTGAGATCTCAAACTATAGACAGAAGCAGATTACTTAAGCAAAAGTGTCCATTTGCTCTCCATTTAATTACATTACTGCTTGGGAAAAACAAATGAGAAATTACATAGATATCCTTTGTGGTTTTCCTTCCTTATGTAAAGAGCTGACAGTCTACTCTAAGCCACATAACTTTTCTTTTGAATAATGGCAGAAAGTTAGCAGAACAGCAGTATTTTGTAAAGCAAGCAGTGAAGTGCAGGAAGGAGCAATGAGGGATTGTGGGAAGGCTCCTACACTCTGCGTGTGGGGGGCCGCAGGCGGCGTAGGGCCCGTGGGACCTGTTGGCTGTCCAACTCGGTCTGGTAGAAAAACATCCGTATCAGATCATCCAAAAGTACCCAGGTAGGCAGACAAAGCAACCTCTAAAGAAGATAGAAAGTTATACAACATGTACAGTAGGATGGTTTTCCCTGGAAATTAAATTAGACATGTTTGAATGTCAGATGAATGTCCTATTTAAATCCAGTAATGAACACAAAAGGTCATTTGAGATGTGGTGAAAATGACACTGTGCTGGGAATTTCCATGACTTTCATAACAAAGAACAAATTACGTAATTCACCAGTCATGCAAAGGGTCTGTACCGTATATATATGTACAAATTAAATTAGTGAGAGTGGGATAAGACTATTTATCTTAAAGTCTACAGGGTCAAATGTGCCCAAAGTTAAATCAGAACTGACAAGTTAAGTTAAGTTATCTGACAGATAGTGATTAGATTTGCAAAAAAGAGAAGTAACAAAAAAGGGAACAGCCCCCCCACCCTCCGGTCATTCATCCGTGCTGTTTGCATTGCAAAGATTACAACTACCAAAGCACATGAGTGCAACAATTACCAAACACAACTCCCACCAGTACAATGTGACCAGGGGCGGCGTTTACATATGGCCATACATGTAACTTTTTTGTCGGCTAGAGGTCGCCTATTCAAAACAAAAGGCATAGTTTGATGACGCCAAGTTTGAGCGCAGGGGGAAATAATCGGGATAGGACTCGGGCAGAAATCATGTTCATGGATGCGATTATTAACGTTACTGTAGTATGAAGCAGAGTATGGCCGAGTGTTGTGGGAGCTAAGCAAGGCCACTGGAGCGATTGTTAATAAGATGAACGCAACACACGCCTCGCGAGCAGCGGGACTTTTATTATGCCACAGTCGCCAGCGCCATTTCCGCTTTTTCGATCATGAGTATGAGGTAACGCAGCTCTGTTTATCATATTAGATACATTTAAGTTTGTTGAAAATGATGTTACGACGTTACTCTGTACGTTCACTCAGCGGCTGCTGTGACACTTGTTGCACACTGCAGTGAGAGCAAAGGAAAAATAAATATAATGGAAACCGTAGATATGACGCAATTTACAGGCAATTCCCTCACACGTCCCGGTTCCTTGGTTAAAATAGCAATTTTCTCATGATTTACAAATAGCTGGAAACATTTGGCATACTGTAAGTATTCAACTGAACAAAATATATAACACTGGCCTTGTGGTTTTTGGATATTTTACTGAATTATTTTTACATAGTGCAACTTTAAAATCTTTTTTACATTAAATAAAGCACATAATCTGCACTTGTCAAACTTTGTATGTTGTTCCAACCACAACAGCAGAGAAATAAAAAATAGAATCGGCGTGAATCGCTGTTGCGGTTGGTTAGTACAAAAAACTCATAGAAACATGGAAAAGATCTTTTTTTTGTTTCACATGTCGCTTTTGGTTAGGACAAAGTGAAAGCTTAGGGCTGTTTCAGTATTTGCATTGATTTTGTATTGTTGTTCAAATTTGCTGTTCATATTTTAGCTATAACATATACCATTCATATAGCTATAACGTGATTATTTGGGAATGTCGATGTTGTATGGCCAGAAGGCCTCATGTCATTTCCTCTAGGTTTTTGATAAACACCACCATTGAACATGACCAGGATACAATTGAAAACACTAACGAAATTTCAGGACTGACTTACCTTCATGTAATTGTTGAGCTCTGGGATTCTGCTTTCTGCAATCTCCTTTTTGTTTCCCATATATACTTTACCTGAGGCAAAACAAACAAGTGGAAAAAATAAGTATTTATGTCTCAAAACAAATTAGTCTGTAAACAATCAAAAGCTAGCCGAAGGGTGCTTCTGAATCTCTTTACTGCTAACGCTAATTAGCACTTAGCGTAATGTGTGCCCAAATAATATGCTAAATTACTTTCTCATTTCTATTTTTGATTTCACCCACTGGAAATGTTAATAATGTGCGTGTTGGATGATGATGAGAGCTCTGCAAGTAGCACCGAAGGGTCATTCTCAAACGCACTTTATGGGATTTGATTGGGAGAGAAAAAATGAAAGGGGATCCATTCATACAAGATTGTTTGAATCAAATTGTAATATCATTTTTAATGGCTACGCAATAATTCCCTTTCATCTTAAATAAATCTCCTTCTAATTCTCACTGCTGTCTCTCAAGCTGTCTGTCTTTCTAATACACGTCTTTATTATAAATCCACGTTAAATAAGCATCAATGAGATCTCAGTGGTATGAGCAAAGCAAGGACGTCCCTTTATACCACATCAGAGCAGACATTGCTTATGTCCTCATATAAACTTGCCATATTTTCATTGCATAATACTGTATAATCATATTACTCATTGACTCGAGCAATCAATTGTCATGAAGACAGTAACATCAAATGCTAATTTGTAATATAATTGGGATTGATTAACATGGCTTCACTGGGTTTAGGTTCAGCTGGTAGTGAGCTGTGAAGAAGCTTCCATGAAAAGTCATGGAGAGACAGTGAGGCCTATCGGCTTGCAGTCTTTAGGTGACCTTAATGAAACAGTGTGTAGTGTGCCAAAAAACGACCTCTCCTTCCTGCTCAATTCAATTATAAACATATTTGTTTGGTCAAAGACAGGGAAAGGAACAGACAGGGAAAAAGAACATGAGAAAACGAGAGAGACAGCGAGAGTGCAGAGACATAAGGCAGATTAAAAAAGGGATCAGAGAAGAGGTAAAAGACATTAGAGACTAGAATAAAAACTACGTAGAGTAGATAACACTACTACAATGATGCATGTGACATTGATGTTACTACTTCTATAGGGTTGGTGTTGAATCAAGTACTGGTTTTTATTCAGACACATTTCCATTTAAAACAATGACTGGTGATCACGTTGGTTTCTATCAATTCCCAAGCGGTTTCAGACATTTGTGATCTTTTAAACTAATTTAAAACAAGCATGAGAACTTCTGTTTTTCTTTGTGTGGGGATAAAGCAGAAGGAGATGAGGACAGTGGTGTCAGTCAATAAGATGATAATCTCGTTTTCCTAACAATGCAATGCTATCCATTTCTTCTGTCACTGCTGTACCTTCTTACGATCTTATGAGGTCTGGTTAATCAGTAACTCAGTGGGATACACCTCAAGTACTCAAAGGACAAAGGAGTGAACTTTGACTCTGAAGGAACAGCATTGGAGAGAAACGTGGTAATTGGCAACTGATTACAATGGGGTATGGGACAGTGGAAGTGGTGTTGTGGTTAAGCCTAAGGGCAACCACAAGGAGTGATCCATGACCTGGTGTTTTGAGATCTTTCTTACAACCCTACAATTGGGTTTGTTAAATTGAGGTTGAAGATAAAACTCTACATGAAGAAGTTACAGCTTTATGCATTTTTTATCTCTCAGGTAGTCTCAGGTGTCTCTTCTACTTTCATCTTGTCAGAACCTGTGCCACCCCAATCATGTCATGGATGTCATGGATCCCCCAGTAATTCGAGGTTGAATGTCAAGTTTCTTCTTTCAGAAAAACACAATCGGAGTTATATTAAATAGCAATGCAATTAATGTTGTATTAAATAGCAAAGCAATGCGTTTGTGTAAGAAAAAATATTTAAAACTAAATTAACTAATGACGAAAGCAGAAGCGCAGAGGCTCAAGCAAAACAAAACACCAATCACAAATTAGAAGTCTAAAATAAGATTTTTTAAAGAGAAATGTCAGAGTAGCTTAAGTTCGTTGCCCAGCCCAATTTGTTTGAACAGTGAGAGTCATATTTCATTCATTGTGCAAAGGTTACTCTTTTGGCGTAAGTCAACTTGCATAGGCCGCATGCCGGAAGCTAGGATGGCTTGAGAGTGAGTAAATCATGGGATAATTCCCTATCCCTTTAATGTAGCCTAGAAATCTAGATGCACCCTAGGGGCAGCAAATGTAATTTGCAACCAGGGTCGTCTAGCAACTCTCCTTTGGCTTGCGAGCTTGAAAAACCAAACTCTAGTCAGGCCATTCACATCGTGTATAGTCGGTGGGCAGGCTTAACATGATGGCAGAGTTTCAACGGTTTCACGTGAATTCACTGCTACTGGAAAACAAAGAAGCTTGCGAACAGCAGTCTTTCAAATTGGCTTTGGCCGCGACTCTGGAAGACTTGGAGTTTTTCTTTGAGAAAAGAACAAATAACGTTTCTGAAGTCATTCTTAAAAAAGTAAGACGCGTTCAGTTTTTTTCCCGACCGGATACAGCAAAAGTTTGATCCATCAACTTGCTCCACTTCACTTTCTTCGTTGCTCTGGTTGGTTGTAGCGCTATCCTATTGCGTGCAGAGGGAATTTGAAAGACAACCATTTATCCCACCCCTCGGATTAAGCCCTGCCAATGGTGAGTTCCCAGACCCAACATCTTGATGATGTGGGTCTGGTTTGTCAGGCTACCTTTAATGTGGACTGGTCCTGTAATAGGTTAATGGTGTAATTGTACAGTGAACCTTTTATGTATTCCTTTTCCTTTAGTGTGTAATCTGTCTGTTTGTGCATGTATAAGATCTGCAAAGTTACAAAGCTCCTAGTCTCCCACAAAGGGATTTATTCTAACAGAGAATGTTGAGACCTACCTAAAACACCTTGATTGAGGTCCAGATATTACTTCCTCAAACTTCTGTCACAATGTGAAATATTACCATAATGCCCAGTCAAAAGCATACGCGCAGAAAGAAGACGAGACTTCAGTGAGTTGTAGTGTTGCCATAATGTTGTGGAGACGGAGTTGTGACAGAAAAAACCCTTTGTTAGGAATCAGTGGTTCAAGATTTTTTTAAAGCTGTTCCTGAGCAGTACGACCCAAAAGTTTGCTTGTGCTCAGCGTATTTAACTGAGGGATCCCTTCCTGAACCTGGGAGAGCACAACGCTGGCTATATACAAAGACTGCCTAACTGGTTCCAATCAATTGACTTGATTATCCGCATTTTCAGAATCTGACTTGGGCTCGAACTGATACGGTCAAACCGACGACATTATTAACTGAGCGTTTACAATTACTTAAAGCCTTGGAAGCTGAAGCTCGTGATTATGGTAAGGGGTGTTACATTTCCGACACACGCTTGAGGTGTTCGGCCAATCACAACGCACTGGGTAAGCTGTCCAATCAGTCTTTTCAGAAGGAGGGGCTTTGTAGAAATCAGTGTGTTTCAGACAGACTGTGAATAGAGGAGCTGCAATAATGTACAGTATGTGAAAAATAATGTTTTTTTCCATTAAAGCATGTTAATCTATTCTATTACACCCAATAAACAAAATAATGAACTTTTAAAATAGCATCATATGACCCCTTTAGTCAAGTCAGGTCACCTTCATTTATATAGCGCTTTTTACAATACAGATTGTTTCAAAGCAGCTTTACAGTGAAAGTTTTGAAACGATACCGTTATCATCTTCATGTAAAATTCAAAAAACGTGAATCTGTGAGAATGGTGATGGCTTGGACATAAGCATTACGTGTTAAGTCTATAGACAAACGCGTTTGAATATGTATGTGCGTAGGCACGTAGTTTTTCTTTACAAAATGGCCGCCAAATTACTTGTCTGACATGCATAATACAGCGTTTTTAGTTGTTTCTGCAGATCCATGTGAATGTGAATCCTTTTAAAATGTATGTGATGTTTAATGGGAGCCAATGCAGTTTTGACAGAACCAGGCTAAAATGGTCATACTTCTTGGCTTTAGTAAGAACTCTAGATGCTGCGTTTTGGACCAGCTGGAGTTTGTTTATTAAGCATGCAGGGCAACCACCCAGTAGAGCATTACAATAATTTAGCCTTGAGGTCATGAACACATGAACTAACTGTTCAGCATTTTGCATTGAGAGCATATGTCGTAATTTAGCAAGGATTTTAATGGACTATGGAAATTTACATAATACATCTAACTATATAGTAGTTCAATTTAGTTCTGTCCACCCTGCACACATTTAATGCTACTTCAGTTTTTAGTTTTTACAACCTGAGCTTTTTAGGAATTAAATTAACTTATGGAATGTGGTTGTAACCCCAAATTTGTTTGTAACTCTGAATGTGGTTAAGCACTTACAGTAGTACAGAACTGACAACCGTATTTAGTTTAAGGGTGTATGTGGCCTGTGTTACTGAACCTAGATTTCCCCAGATCTCTACCACGCTGTTATTTAGTTTAGGCTGTGCAGCTGCTTGAACACAGACCTGGCAGGACAGGTAGTTGGCAGGTGTAGTATCCAGGCTGGGCTTCAGCTGAGTACTTAAGCTCCAAACTCTGGTGCAGAGCGAAGAACTCTCGATACCTTCTGTAGATCAGGTACTTACTGTTGCCTTTGGTCTTTACCTCAATCACAAACACCTGCAAGAAGATGATAAAGAACAAACAAGTTAAAGACTATCTACACATATACATAGGCAAACAAAAAATAATTCCAGAACAAACCACCTAAGGACATGATTTAAGATTGCCATTTTATAGATATCTGTAAACAACTAATCCTTTGTAGGTGTATGCTGTTGGTTAAACATAAGCCAAAAGTACAGTAATAGGCAGACTATAAGGCAAATAAATTATAGAAGAAAAGTAGACTAAAAAAGTACAGGGTTCAGGGAACTCACAAAGTAAACAATGAAACCTTTCTTCTCCTCAATATCAGCAATGGTTGCAGTGACCGGGATGTTGCCTGGAAGCTGGTCGAAATCACTGTAGGGTGGAAAAATATCGCACTTTGATTACCGCAGAAAATATGTTGTGGATTTTTTTAAATCAAGGGTACAGTAATGCATCTACAAAAAAGTAATTTTCGTGTACATATACTGTTTAACACATTTATTATTATTATTTTTATTATTATTAAGTAAAATGTGTTCATGAATTAAGCTAAACTATACTTTTTGAGATGGGAATACATTACTAGGTGGATAAATCAGTTTCTGACACAATTGTATTTTTTTTCTCTCTGAATAATTAAAATTAAGCTTATAGTGAAAACCCCACTTTCGAGGTTCATCTATTATTTTTAACGTGATTAGTACTGAACATAATACAGTAAGGCATCTTGACTAGTATAGATTTAGTGTAATAACTTGACAGAGTAGTTGTTCAATAGTATACCCTGTGCAATACAGAACTATTTGTAAAGTATTTTAAATTAGGCTATAGCTACAAGATGAACTCACTGGGTTGCACACTTTATTTTACAGAACGTGCACTTACAGTATAGCCTACTAACCTAAGAAGTACTGGGTAATATAAGGTTAATACGGGTTAAGGTTAAGTTCAGTATTAGTGCAGTTATTAGCCTACTCAGTTTTTTGTAAAGTAGCTACATGATAATAGGCTGTACATGTGGAACAGGACTGTACAATTATAGTACACAAACACTACGCCCTAAAAGTGACACTTCGTTGATTTAATGAGTATTCATGAGTAATAGTATGAAGACTGGTTTCGCTCACCTTTCGTCGCGCAGCTGTTGAGGGAGAGACATGTTGGATTAATGATGCGAACCCCGGAGCTCTCAAACCCTCACAGAGGGAGTTAGGCAGACAGACAGATGATTTTAAAGTGAAGAAAAGTGGAAGTGACGCTGCTGGTGGTTTTCTGAGCCGGGTTTACAGTTGCACGTTCGTCAAACGGGAACTGAAAGAGTCTTTAGAATGAGTTCACTCGGGACTTGAAATGTTGAAATGAGGTGGAAACAAACGTTAAATGTTTTTTAGATGACGCGCAAGAATAAAATATGAACGCTCCGCGAAACGCGACGCAACAACTAGTGCAAGGTGCACCATGTAACGCGTCCGATGTAACGCCCACTTACCTGACAAGAGAATAAGATAAGAAAGATACCTGAAATGAACAATATTAATATATAAATTATAATTATATTATTAAAACCTGTCGTTGATTCATTCCCGTAACTTTAGTTGAATCTTTATCTCTTTCACATCAGTAGAGATGCTCGAGTATGAGAGGAATTCACTTCAGGTCAACAGGTGAACACTGGATAATTTCTTAACCATATGTTCAGATGAAATCATTTAAATCTGTTCATTTATTCCACAGGTCTCAAAACATTTCAACAATATGAGCCTTTAAAGTTTAAGCTTATGCCATTTAATGGAGTTGCAAAAAATACGGACCGTTCCTCTTCCATCTGTCATTGGTCAGCCAAAGAGATAGCCCCGCCCACAACTCACGCTATTGGTTGAATCAATGTTGCTACGTCGGGTCGTGCAAACAAACACAATTTTTAACTGTGGAGGTTAAAATACTACTAATAATACCTATTTGGGAAAACCTGTTTGAAAACAAGCATAAATTCAGCATTTTTTATTGAACACAGCAGAAGATATTTTGAAGAATGTTGTTAACTAAACAGTTGATGGACCCCATTGACTTCCATAGTAGGGTGAAAAAATACAATGCAGTCAATGGGGTCCATCAACTGATTAGTTAACGACATTCATAACAATATCTCCTGTTGTGTTCAGCAGAAGAAAGAAATTCATACAGTTTTGGAACAACTTAAGGTGAGTAAATGATTTTTGGGTGAACTATCAAGACTTGTGAAGGATTTAGGTGCAGTGATGATGAGTGACCGCTAGGTGGCAAACAGAACAGACCATCTGCAAAGTAACAAATGATTTAACTTTTAATTCTTAAATAGATATATTTCTCAAGATGTTCTCTTGTATATAACAGAATAAATATATATATAATTATTATTATATTTTTAGATATTGTCCAAATATGTTTAATAAAGCAATATTTTGTCCAGACTATTCTGATCTGGAGTCTTGTTACTAGACTGTGGAATAGACTCTATGTTTACTGTTCTGTACATATTACTATTACTCTACAAATGTACTTCTAAGGTCCCTTAAGCCTGGGAATGCCAACAACGTCCTGGCAGTTTTAAGGGTGAACCAACCTTTCAACATTGCAATGATATACGTACACATAGGCGCTACAAGTTCAAGGTCATGGCAGCTGTGATGGTTTGTTTCTTCCTTTCAGCTCCAGGGAAAATGTGTGTGTGTGTGTGTGTGTGTGTGTGTGTGTGTGTGTGTGTGTGTGTGGACTGGTAATCCCTACGGTATGGGGACAAAATGTCCCCACAAAGATGGCAATATCCGAAATCCTTGTCCTTGTGGGGACATTTTTTGGTCCCCGTGAGGAAAACAGGTCATAAATCACACTAAGTGATGTTTTTTGAAAATGTAAAAATGCAGCATGTCTCCTGTGATGGGTAGGTTTAGGGGCAGGGGCAGTGTTGGGGGATAGAAAATATGGTTTGTACAGGATAAAATGCATTACGCCTATGGAATGTCCCCATAAAACATGGAAACACAACATGTTTTATGTGTGTGTGTGTGTGTGTGTGTGTGTGTGTGTGTGTGTGTGTGTGTGTGTGTGTGTGTGTGTGTGTGTGTGTGTGTGTGTGTGTGTGTGTGTGTGTGTGTGTGTGTGTGTGTGTGTGTGTGTGGTTTTTCACATTGCCACTTCAAGCGAGAAATAGCGATTGTGTCATGATCTTGATTAAAGGCAATTCGCTGCAAACTAAACCTACATGTTTCACACATGCCTGTGTTTACTGTTCGTGCACATGTTCCCACAGAGTGAGAGGAGGATAGTGTAACGATTTGACTGGGCTTCGTTGAATCCAGAGATTGTTTAACAGTGTTATGTGCTTGAATTAATAGGTTAGGTCATAGACACATGTTGCCTACACATGTTACCAAGTGCTGGAAATATGGTTTGTATGATTCATGTATGCTATGCAGGGCGTGGGAACTATGGGTGCTAAACAAATATTTTAAATTAACCTACATTCTTTCATTTTTAGCATTTACTCATTTATTTGTAATAAGCACTTTAAGTGGGCTATTAAAAATGTTATTTATATGTTAAATTATGTTTTTGTTTAACATACGAGTGTGACGTCATATTGTGTCCTCTTTAGCTACTCATTGGCCCAAGTCCACCTTAGTCCACTAGCTGGCCTCCGTTACACTCACCCCCCTAAACCTCACTCCCATCCGGGTTTCGGCATCAATATAACCCCTCAGGTCTTACTCACCCTGCTTTGTGCGGGCCTCAAACCTCTAGCGTCAGTTGCTGGTGCGCCTCTTGAGATCATGGTGAGTGAGGTTTACCTGCACAGCTTTGACTAGCTAAACAGCTTTGGAGATTTTGATGTTGCCTCATTCAAACAGATTAAACCTGTATTTGCATGATCGAAATGCTGCCTGAGAGATGTTTCAAAGATGGCCGCCGAGCAAAATGACTTACCTGAAAGGGACTTTGACCAAAACTATTCAAGATCATTATGAGTAAAGCAGTGGACATGGATTATAGGCTAATAGCAACAGTTTTGTCACGTCATGTTGCGTGTTCTGTTGTAGTGGGGTGTTATTCAGAAGGAATGTGTTATTCAGAAGGAATGTGTTTTTGCGTTAAAACTTGAACTACTTAAAAAAAGTTTGGCTAATTAGTGAAAGACGCAATGGTCAAACACATTTGTCTAGCCGCTAGCACGCGTTTGCAAGGGTGGCCCTTATTGGGGGGTACATTTTTTTGTGTGGAAATTTTAACCTCTCACCCTCTCATTGGTTTCATGTGTGCAAAATACCATAATTTGTCATTTAGGCTATGCTCAAAGAATGCATCTTTTTATCAACAGGTACTTCAATATCTGCCAAATGTGATATTAGACAAATATTCATTCACTGATAAACTTTTGATATCAGGTGGCCACTTTGCGTAACTAGGATGAAGTATACTTGCTTGGAAGCAGGGAAAAGTCTATCATGTTGCAATTTTCCATGGGGGTAGTCGTGACCTAATGGTAAGCAAGTCTGACTGGTAACCCAAAGGTTGCTGGTGCAGCCGCAACCCGGATTTCAGAGGTGCGCACAGCTTCATAAATAAGGCGGTGAGAGGAGTGTGAGCATAATCTTATGTCAACATATACGCCCGTTTCTACGCAAGATTGATAAATGAGGGCCACTGTGTATAGCGTCGGTGGGCGGGGTTCACATAATGGCGGCAGAGTTGCGGAGGTTCCGCGTGCTACTTAAAAACAAAGAGGCTGGCAAACGGCGGTCTTTCGAAACAGCTTTTGCCGCGACTCTCGAAGACTTGGAGTTAAGCTTTTCTTTGAGAAAATAACTAAGAACGGCCCTGAAGTCATTCTTAAGAAAGGAAAATGTCTTCGGAGTTTTGCAGCGAACGTTTAATCTATCAACTAGCTCCGCTTTCACCTTCTTCGTTGCTCTGGTTGGTTGTAGCGCTATCCTATTGCATGCAGAGGGAATTTGAAAGACAACCGTTTATCCCGCCCCTCGGATTGAGCCCTGCCAATGGTGCGTTCCCAGACCCAACATCTTGATGTGGGTCTAGCTTGTCAGGCTAATGGGTTACCATCCTTGTCCTTCAAATGTCACTTTCTCCATTCACGTTCTTTGACAATGTTCTTTGAGTAGAAAAAAGGGTAAAGTGAAGCATGAAGGAGCTCTACTAACAACACTGTTCTGTGTTCTCTCCTAATTCACCATTAACTAATGGTCTTGTATAATTATTAATTATGTGCTGATATGGTCATTAAGACAAAATGTCCATTTTGTTGCGCACACCCCAAACGTAGTCAAATCTCAGCTAAATTTGGTTTGTTTCCATCTCTCATTAAGGTGAGTTGACTGGGCGGGTGAGAGCAGAAGATTTCAAAAGTCCAAAAATATGGGCCACCCTTGAGTTTACATTGAAAATCAATGGAAAATCATTCTGAAATGTAAAAACATATCTTTATGAAAGACCAATCAACAACATGTTGTTCATCCTCCCTTTTCTGACCTCTCATCACTCCTTATTTATTAGGAGAAGGACAGTCCATTTGCGGATCTGTTTTCTTTCTATTTCTGTCTCTCTGTCTTTCTTTCAGTCTTCGTTTCTCTCTTCCGCAGCCAATGCTGTGTGCGAGTAATGCTGAGGCAGGGTAATCTAATAGGGCTGGTAGACATAGTGAAACACCCTTGCATGGTGAGAGAACAGAGGGTCAAACAGTACAGAGAGAGAGAGGGAGAGAGAGAGAGACCTGGATTAGTCTTGTGGGTAGGATCAAGCTACAATATTTCGATTTCTGACAGATGGGAAGTGCTGTGTTAAAAGGGAATCCCTGAGAGGAAGACAGATTTTTGACTTGTCAGGACTCCTGTTGGAATATATGTATGTCCATTATTAGAATGCAATGGAAGCAATGTCCAGTATCAAATAAAATAAAATAATAAAACATACTTACAGACTGCATGGGAAAAGACTAAAAATCACTGTGCTGTTGGCATATGTGTGTGTGCGTGTTTATACAGTAAGTATTTCCCATCAGTTAGCTGAGATGACAGGATTGAGTGCCACTTTCCAAGGTGCCAAAGAGAAACTGCTGAGAGTTGACAAGCACACAGTCATTCACATTAATCTCGATATGACAGGCTGCGACTGTGACTAACACTGTAAAAGTCGCAATACATTAAATATATATAATAATAAACTAACTGCCACCTTGACTGCCACCAACATGTGGAAAAACAATACATTTAGTCCCACTAAGAAAGAGAAGTGGATCGACAAAGACGTGTACGTGGTTAAAGTGCAAGTACACAGTAAGGAACCTACAGAAGCACTGTGAGACTGGTCATTTATCTGTTAAAATGTGATTTATAGGACGAGGAACATCTGAAACCCAGCTGGTTTGATATAGATACACTTATTAATACAGTGTCACGTTACGGGGGGCTATGTATACCCACCGTGCACTGGTGTTATGTAAACATATGTAAAGAGGATCTCCCTGTCTTTCATCAACCGTCTTAAGTATGCGTTAAGTATGAGTGAAACCCATCCCGGGTCTTTTTTTTCGGTGGGGGCATATGGCTCAATCACCGTAATCTCGGACAAAGATATTTCAACACCAGGGCTTAAATGGCGACGACAAGCGCCTGGAAATATACTTAACGGCATGTTATATTCCACTCTGAAAGTTTCAATCCGCAATTCCCTTACTTGAAAAAATAAATAAATTTAAAGTCACTTTATGTCACGCTAGAACTCTGATGTCACTGAGATGTAGGTGAATGATGTAACGATCTAAAATTTGCTGGGTCATTTCGTTGGGTTATTTTCACATTGTTAACCCACTGCTGGGTTACGTTTTACGGACAGTAGAAATGATACACCTCCTCACAAACAACCCAGCCTGCTGGGTTACAGTAACCCACTGCTACCCAGCTAACACACAACGTAACATTTACATAATGTATTCATACTTCTTGATAATTTCATGACAACGTAACGATGCCGTAGGCCCGTAATTTCATTACCATAAAATTACCTTCTCACAACGTTGTCAGTACAATCTGTGAACATTAAAAGATTACCAACAACATTCCAGATATGTAGCCTACTCCATACGTAATATTTTGGTAATTTCATGACTTGCTGACAACGTAACTATACGTTGTAAACCCGTAATATCATCACCATCAAATTACCAACTCACAATGTCGCTAGTACGATCTCCTAACGTTATTAGATAACCAAGGATGTCCCAGGTATGTACTATATTTGTAATATATTGGTAATTCCATGACTTACTGGCAACGTAAATGCAATGTCATCTCGTAATTTCATTACCATCGTTTGCAGGTTCTTCATGTTCTGATTTATTATGTTCTGATTACCAGAATTTGCTATTTAAAATGTGTAATTAAACGTCAGATACAAGATTGAAATTTCCCTTAAGATAAAATGTCTTTTTTTTCAACAAGTAAGACTGAAGAATCATAGACTGTAAAAAAAAGATGGACGACATGCCTACACTCTTCCACTGAAGTGAGTGAAGCCGCCAGTGTCCAAATATTGCGCTGGCAACTTGGGTCTCGAGCATGTGCAGTAGTGAACGCGAAAACGAACGGAAAAATGAAAACTATGTGGGAAAAAACATTTTTGTTAAGTGAAATATGAATAAAAACGAGGCATTACAAAAAAATTAAAACTAACCAAAACTGTAATGTGTGTTTGGAAAAACTAACTAAAATAAAATAAAACAATAGATTTAATGTCCTTAGTTTTCGTCTTTGTCAATGTCTTTAGCAAACGTCCATTTCCTTTCCCCGTGTCTCACTCCACGCGCGCGCACACACACACACACACACACAGCCCCTCCGTGCACACACCGCGTCTCCATGACAACGAGTTTTCGACGTTGAAAGAAAGTTCGCGAAAGGTTGGTATCTCCTGCACACATTTACACAATCGCACATTAAAAAGTGGTATAATTGTTTTTTTAATTCTGAATATAATTATGTCAGTGTGTTAATGTCGACCCGAGAAGCGATTGCTACTTTAGAAAGAAACTAGTCGCAAGTTTGAGGTAAAATCATGGGTAAAATGCACTTGGGTTGTCGATGTCAAAACACTAACGTTATATAACTTAAGCTGCATTATTCAAATATTAAATAATGTTTTGTCATTTGTTAACTCTTACACTGAATGTTTGCTGCTTCAATCCAGATGAGTAACGTTAGGCTATTGTATAGGGTAAATTTAGTATAGGGTGTATAAATTGTGCAGCTGTGGTATTTGTAACTTAGCGTTAGGCCTAACGTTAACGGGTGTGAATTCTGTAACGTTATAGAAGATGTGTAAGTTAGATATTTGGTAACGTTACGGCGTGTGGAGGTTTTGTTGTTGTATTTGTTTTGTTCTTTTCTCAGATTGAGCTCCCTGACAATCTGACAGAAATGAATAGAGAAGTTATGACTTCGGCATAACCTATTTTTATAAAAAAAATTCTGGTTAATAGTTTTCTTTTTTCTCTCCATGACAAGCAGGTGTCTGAAACGGAAAGTTGCGCAGCCTTTTTTGCGTTCCGGGGTATTTTTGCTTTTTTTTTTTTTTTTTAAATAAGTGCCTCTAAACTGTCAGGGGGTGAAATAACATTTTCATTCAGGCCATCTGGCATTTTTTACACATTGGTCTGAACAGACAAATCGCATGCAGACGGATTTTTTTTATACTAAACGTGTGGCGTGAACATGATTTACAGGCACAATGCGTAATAGTTTTAGATTAAAATATCCAAAAACCACTAGAACAATTTTATATATTTTATTGACTTGCCTACTTACATTATCCCAAATGTTTCCAATAATGTTTAAAGATAAATCCAGATAAATAAGCAATTTTAACCAGGAAAGGGACTGTGTCCATGCATCACCTATCAATGACATCATACCATTGTTCCCCTCGATTTCTGGTTTTATTTTGTAGAAACCATGGAAACACCAGAGACGCATTAATATATTATGTGTTTTATTAGACAGATGAGCAACTGTTTGGACACATTCATCAACAGAAAACTAATGATTGTTATACAGCTCATACAGTCTTATTGTTTAAATTTTGTTTTCTTGATTTACCACAAGTAGCCTACCATGTTTTAACATGCCTAATATCCATCTAGCTCACTGCAGTGTGAACAAGTGTCTCATAGTAGCCAGCGAGCAAATGCACAGAATAGCATTATAACCATAGACTGTATAAAAATATGGACGTAGTGTCCCTGACGTCACCCATAGGATTCTGAAGAGCAGTTTTGAAGCGTAAAGCCGGGTACACACTGTGCGATTTTGGCCACAATTTGGCCGTCTGAGACAAATTTAGCAAATCCTTAAAGATTCCTCTGATCCTAGGCAAAAATCTGACGTCTTTGATCGTTAGTTTGACATGTTCACCGGCAGCCGATTAATGACCGCTGCAATAAAATTTTGCCTCAGACGAAATTCTGGCAGTGTCAGAAGATTTGGCGCACAATCCTGCAGTGTGACTTCTCCTAGGACGACCGTCAAATTATCTTCGTTTTCAAGGCAAACCATGACCAAAATGAGCGCTAGAGATTTCTTTGTAGCCAACATTTAAATCCCGCATGTAATGCAGCTCACTGTCACCAAACGCGTCATTCATTGATAATATAAAGCGGAGCTTTGGTGACGCGATGACTAACAGACAGCAGATAAATGGCTATTCACCTACCACTCAAAGTGGACACGACCTTAATTATGCTGAACTTTAAGGCTTTATTTAATATAAACAAATGAGTTATACAAAAATTCACCCCCTTCACAGTTGTCATGAAGGGCAAAATTTGCTGTTCCCTAGTGGCCAGTCGATGAACTGCAGTTTAATTCACTTCCGTATTGGCTTCAAGAGAGATTGCGGGAGGTTGCTGCTTGATTATAACATAACTTTCAACACACTCAAATGTATCTAATATGATAAAACAGCACTGTGTTACCACTAGGGCTGCGCAATATATCGAAATATTGTAAATGTATATATATTGCAATATGCATATCGCAACGGCTCGCAATATCTGAATGATTTGAATAGGCTACTTCAACATTAAAGTGTACGTTTTAGGTCACCGCATATAGCAGAGAATAGACTGGGCACACGACTGGTACTTATGTGACTTGCTTGACGTTAGAAAGAGTTATTAAATGCAATATCTTGCGAAAAATAACACGCACACCGAAACATGCGCACAAGCCGTCTCTCAGAAAGCGGGTGATCCCTTCAGTTCTGTTTCGTGTCTTTTTACACACTCAAACTGTCAAATACACACACAGTTATGTCAAAAGGGCTGTCTTGACAAGTATTCATGTAAACACAACACAGTCGGGTATGCTTTAAGTAAATGATATCAGTTGGGAAAAGAACCGAATGTGTGTCAATAGGATCCGTGCATTAGGTCTATTTGTGACATTTACTTTTTGCTAAATCATTGCTGGTCACTTTCAGAAGTTGTAGCGACGCTTTCTTTTCCTAGAAAGAATGTGAAACACATAAATGGTATCATTCTCAGATTTTAAATATTTTTTAAATATAATTTTAAATCGATTTTACACACTAATAGTAATATCGTATCGCATATCGAATATCGCATTATTTAACAAGGTATTGCATATTGCATTTTTCTTCAATATCGCACAGCCCTAGTTACCACACATACGCATGAGTGGACGAAGCGGAATCGCTCGTCTGTGGAATAGTAAAAGCTCCACTGCTCTCGAGTTGTGTGTCGCGCTCGTCTCTCATTAGCAATTGCTCCAGCCCCCTCCCGTCTTGTTTAGCCCCACCCTGCTTCAAACTACAGTAACGTTAATAAATCTTTAATACATTAGCTCATCCATGAATATGAGTCCCGTCGGATTCTTTTCCATCGGCTGTAGATGTGAAGACAACAACTCCCATGATTCCACAAAATCAAGGCGCCATCAAGCTATGCCTTTGTTTTGAATAAGCGACCTCTAGTGAAAATGACATTGTAATTTTAAGGTTGAAATATATTGTATTTTATACTTAAGATCGTTGATAGCTTTTTGAACATTTTTGCTCAATCCTGTGGGATGGGTAGTTCATTGACAATAACTTTCTTTAAATTTTTGAAGAACTTTGCCTTCAAATGCGGTAATACGATTAATTTCAGAGCTGGGCTGCGTTTCTCAAAAGAAATGTGAGCTAAGTTGATTTTGAGACCAATGGTTCTACGATCTACGATGATGTTTTTAAGAAATGCAGCCTTGGTTGGTTTGGGTCAATGTCCAGAAGTGTTGACTGAAACATTTTTTACAAAATTAGTTTTTTTACAAAAATGGTGCCAAGTTTGCTGAATTGAGCTCCAGTGGAATCAATTGTGAGTCAATCTGAATCTACCAAAATCGATCAAAATCAGTCACCTATTTCGACAGTTTAAAAGGGTTTGGACCAGAGCTTTATAAGCTGAAGGGAGAGTGAATAGTAGAGAGTGATTTACTGAGAGGACACAAGAAGTCAAATTAGACCCGATTATTAATAGTAGCATTTGATTCGTTAGTGCCACCAAGAAAGTGATCTCTCTCTCTCTCTCTCTCTCTCTCTCTCTCTCTCTCTCTCTCTCTCTCTCGCTCACACACACATACAATCCTTCATTCTCCTGCGTGTTGCATTATGACCCAGTCTATCCTGAAATAGACATAGGGTAAGCCAGAGTATATAAGACACCCTGTGGACCCCCATCTCTCACCTTTGGCTCTTTCTCTCTCTCCAAGTCTCTCCTCCCGCCAGCTTTCCCTTCACACAGGTATGGATAGAGTTTAGGCATATCATTTTCTTGGATGATTCCCTAAAAACGGGCATTAAATGAAACATTAGCTAACATAAAGTAGGAGAAAACTTGGTCTTGAAATAACCTGATGAGAATTGTTTGCAAAATCTCTGAATTTAGATTCCAGACTATTATCTTGGGTAATCCAAGCATGTTTTGAAAGGAGAACCAGCTTATTGGGGTCTCTTTCTTCAGCAAAAGTCTCAATTTGATCACCATTTAATCTCATTCCTGTCAAGGAGGAACATTTTTTTATATTTTTTCTTTCTATTGGGTAGTTTGCATAACCTGGCTTACCATAAGCCAGCCACCGCTATAAAATGTAAAGATACTTGAGGGAACCCTCTGGAGAACCTCTAGAAACCTTTTGAAGGTGCCTCAAATATTGTGTTCTTGAGGAACTTCTTTGTATATTTCAATTGACCGTTGAAGTTTCTTGCAAGAACTTTTTGTAGGTTTTGTAGGTTCCTCAAAGAATTGACCTAAATATAAATGTGTCTAGAGGTTTCCACTGGTGTGACCCCTAATGGTGCCTCAATTATCTTTTTGAACTTGTGACTTTTTAAACCATTGGTAATTTGTCAGAAGTATTTGTCAAGAACTTTACAATCTTTCTCGACAGGCATCAGAATGTTCTGCATGATTTATATCTGTCGAAGTCGTTTTCACTGGAGAAGTCAGTATGGCAGCTGCATAAATAGTTGCACAGAGCCCGTAAACACCTGCTGCGCAAGGAAGAATCGCTAAGAAAACACCATCTCATCTGTCACGTCATATATTTTTACATTTGAATCCTCCTAGTTTGTTTTTTCCTAGCATTCTGTCATTTCTTGTGATTTTATCACTGGAGTTTTGGGATACTTTTTTTACTTGTAAAGTGTAAAGTTTACACTTTTGAAGTGGAAAACCTGGCTCAACATCTGGTTTTAGACGCAATCTCTGATTGGCTGCTGCAGTTGTGAAGTGTTAGATGAGGTTAAGCAGTCAGATATCTCTTACAGTTACACGGGAGACACCTCAAATGTCACTTCACTTTATAATCTGTGATCTCACTCCCTCACGCACACATATATAGTTCAAACTAAAGAAGGATAGAGTTTCTCAAGAGGGCAAACACATTCTTCTACAAAGGCCTGTCCGCCCAACCCAACACACTTGGATGAAACATACCTCAACTTAAATAGACAAACATACAAACACATACACAGCTGTCATGCCTTATGCATGCCACCTTTGCAGCGTATGAATTCTGTAAAGTTATTTACGGGCGCCAGGAACTCTTGCGATCGTAAGAGGCCGAGATGAGAGCAATCAAATCTGTTCTCTTGGCAGCGGATCTCATTGTTGGTTAGTGTTCCTTACAGCAGTTGCCTGAACTTGCACACTAATGGATCTAATAGTAAGCTGATACAGCAGGAGGAGGATTTTGTTCAACATCAGTACCTTTGGATAGTAACTATGGATAGCAAGTATGTGTTAGAGAATGGCAAAATTCAGATATACAACAGGCATGAGATAAAATATTCATATTGATAGAAAACATCAATGTAAGTTGTTAATCTAAACCGATAAACAGAGACAACACGATAAAATTAGCACTGGATTGGACACTTGACTGTAAAATCCCTGCCAATAAAAATAAACAAAACCCACTTCCATTTCATAAGACTACAATTGCGTAAGTGTATGTTGGGATGTATTTCACATGCATATATGGAAAAACAGAATGTAATGAATTCATGTTTTTTTATTTTGGCATTTAACTGTAAACGGAAAAAGACTAAATGACTGTTTTCCAGTCTGGGTCCCTGTGCTAATCAAAGCCTGCTGGGAAATCCTGTAGTGTTGATTCACACACACATTTGGCAGCCATTCCGTTTATATCAGTTATTAGCACCTAATATTCTTCTCTCTCTCTCTCTCTCTCTCTCTCTCTCTTTGGCTCCTCTAGCTGTCAAGATGGCCATGAAAAACCTTCTGAAAGATGACGATATCAAAAAAGCCCTTGACCAATTCAAAGGTGAGTTTATGAAATTAATGTTTATATGTGAATAAAAGCCTCAATTCAATCAGTTCATCAAATAAATTGATTGAGTCTGTTCATACAACATGGTAAATGTATATTGCCATACACATTTGGCAATTGCTATGCTATGCTAATGCAATCAAAGCCTCGCGTTTCTAATTAGCAAGTTAGCATTTATTGTATTAACTAGCTTAAGATAGCCAAGTTTCCACTATTAAGTAATAATTAAGTGATGATAATGATAATTTTAAGTTAAATGTGTGACTTAGTCAACTCAAATATTCCAAGTTAAGAGTAGTTATAATACACAAGTATGAATGAAAAATCTGCAAGTTCTGATTACTTAAAGTTTGAATTTCTTAACTTAAATTTTTACAGTATATACTAAAACAATTATTTTGAATTCCATTGTAAACATCTTAACAGTAACTTAACTGTGGTTGACAGTGTTACAATGTCATCAGCTGAAGTGTGTTTCTTATAAAACAGCTGCGGACAGCTTCGACCACAAGAAGTTCTTTGACGTGGTGGGTCTGAAGGCTCTGTCTGCTGACAACGTGAAGTTGGTCTTCCAAGCTCTGGATGTGGACGCCAGCGGCTTCATCGAGGAGGAGGAGCTTAAGTGAGAGATGCTTTACAAGCTGCTGCATGTTTTTATGTTTGTGCCAACTATCTTCAAATGAAAAGCCATAAATTAGTTTTATTATTGTGTCGTTTGGCTCGTCTTCAGAGCTGGTGTCTTATTCTACCTTTATTACTGTCTCCTGTTGGCCTCAAGGACACAGAGGGGCAGAGAGCGATTCCCGTTTGCATTGATTTGCTCTATATATATCGCCTCTGGCAGCAGCCTTGCCCCCATATTACTTATTATCAGCACATGACTGTCCATCATTGGCCAACCGCAGGGAAGTGCAGGAAGTTGCCAGATTGAGAGTAAACACCCGTTCACACCACAACTATAAAGATAAGGATAACTAGGCTGGCTAAACCCAGCCCGATCAGTCGGCGATTTGATTTCACCCTGCAGCTCAGGCTGGAAACCATACATAATTTCTATCCTGCTTCTGTTACAATTTTGCAGGGACCAATCACAAACTGGCTTATCCACATGGCACGCTATTGGCGGGTTTAACACAATGACGGATAGAGAAGTGATGGATCGTTGTTCTGACTGGTTGAAGGACTATCCAATTGCGTATAGAGTCATTTAAAAAGATTGAGCTTGGTCTGGTGATAGCCAGACAAGAGGATAACTATTTTAGTGTCCACACCAGCAGACAACATCTTTCTGTTTATTATAAGCACGTGCTTGCGTCTGCCGCTTTAAAGCCTCGAGCTCTTTAAAGAAGGATGGATTCTGATTGGCTGTTACTGATCAGCTGGAAAAAATAGTTGTGAAAGGGATTCCAATTATGTAGTTTCTAGACCTGTCGACAGTGAGCCACCAGGGTTGCCAGGTTTTCACAACAAATCCCGCCCTCAAAATTTTTGCTACTCAATTGCTACTCAAAACTAGACTAAAACAAGCCCAATTGCCTTTCAGGGGGGAGGCCCTGGTAGAAAACTCGTTCCATGGGGTAGAATCTGCGTTTTTGGTGGGGTGCCACTGCTGAAATTCGCATTCCCGGGGCTAAATATCACATTATTGGGGTCGCTTCAACCTGCGGACATGAAAAACAGCCCACACGCAACAGTGTTAAATTAGCCCAATTCCGCTGGAAAACCACTGACTTGGCAACACTGGGGTAGACCTTTCTTATTTTTGTTATACAACTACCAAACTAAATTTTGAAATGTTAATGGATAACTCATTAAGTAAATTAGTTAAATTACTGAACAATTCAAGACAGTTTTGGGTGGTTTTAACCTCTAATTCAGTCAAAACTAACTTTTTCACACTAAGAACAATAACTATAAAATTAACTATAATGATAACTATATTAGTGTCTACTTTAACGCAAAATACCATTCTGTTTATTAAAAGTGCATCTGCCACTTTAAACGCTCAAGCTCTTTAAAGCAGGCTGGATTCTGATTGGTTGTTTTTATTGTTCATCAGCCGGGAAAAAATAATTCTGAAAGTGATTTCAACAATATTATGTATTTGTAATGTGGACTCCCTAATCTCATAGAATCAGAACGATTATTGAAGAGTATTCAAATTCAGTCGCGTATCTGTTGTGTTCAAGCAGTGGCCTGGGTTGCCAGATTGAGGTTTATCCCTTCTCTTGGACAGGTTTGTGCTGAAGGGTTTTTCTGCAGATGGCAGAGATCTCACCGATAAGGAGACCAAAGCATTCCTCGCTGCTGCCGACAAGGATGGAGACGGGAAAATTGGCATAGATGGTGAGAGAACAAGCCCTCTTAAAGGAACAGTACCTCTTTCATTATAAAACATTGTGCCAAATACTTCAAGAATCTTGTCAAGAATAAGAATAAAGTAGTCTAATCCACAGTCCCCTATTTTCTTTCAGAATTTGAAGCTTTGGTGCACGAGTAAATCGTCAATATTTGGCAACCCTTTACCACTTCTCTCCTGTGAATACCTACAGCCAATCATAGCGTACGTCTCTACACATCCTGCCACGAGCCAGGAGCAGAACTGCCTCCTTTTACTACATTTATTTATTTACCTTTTCTTTTTTATTACATACAACCGCTGTACATTTTAGTTAGCTAACAACGTCTCTCGTTAAAAACCTGGAGATTCCTGTACTGCTTTGACCATCCATCTCTTCTTTTTTGTTCATTTTTGGCACGTTTCTTTCTGTTTACGCCTCAAAATGCTCCTTTCTTCCCCTTATCTCGCTCCATCTGTCATCCCTTCCCCGTTTTCGCTCCTCTCTTGTGATAGAGCCACTGAACACGATGAATACATGAAGAGAACGATGAGACGAAATGAGAGAAAAAAATGTTTAAGAGAGATCAAATAAAGCCATGCGTTGAGAAAAAAAAAATGGGGGTTTCATTTTATTTCTTTGACTCCTCTAGTGCAGAGTGGATTACATTATACCTCCTTAATCATGAATTATTTGACAAAATAAAAAATCTTTTCTTTTCCAAGTAATGGCTATCAATTTAATTAATTACATAACTGTCTAAAAATTTACTAAATTGCGGCAACAACATTACAGAATTTATGTATGAGTGAGTTTTTTTTTCTCAAATTAATCACATTAAATTAACAGCCCTAAAATGACAAAAAAATCACTAAATATTAATGCTCACCTTGAGTCACAATCCAACACAAGTACACACAATAAATACATGATTTCTTCCTTCGTAATAAATAAATAATTTTCCTTAACAACACCTAAACACAAAAACCTTTTGTGAAATTTGTGCTAAACCTATTAAAAAACACTCTAAACCTATACAGATTATAATACCAATCAAATACACAACATTCAGACAGATGCACACACGAGAACAAACCTAGTGATCAGACTTAACACCATAAAGCAAAACACAATCTGAAAGTATTATAAATTTAAAGGGGTCATATACTTTTACTAAGATTTTTTAGTAAAGATTTTTTGTTTGAAAAACAGTCAATTTAGTTTTAACGGCCATTTTACATTCTTGTACGTGTTTGTAAGGGCGCTCAATCTAATATCATGAAGGAGTTTTGTAACTTTTGGCCTTTTTCGAGGATGTTTTAATAGTATGTCTAATTCCATTTCTCTTGATAGAACACCTTTAAAGGGATAGTTCAACCAAAAATGAACATGACCCCATGATTTACTCCCCTTCAAGCCATCCTAGGTGTATATGACATTCTTCTTTCAGACGAATAAAAGTTGAGTTATATTAAAAAATGTCCTGGGTAATCCAAGCTTTATAATGGCAGTGAATGGCATCCCAAAATTTGAAGACCAAAAAAGTGCATCCATCCATTATAAACATACTCCACACGGCTCCAGGGGGTTAATAAAGGCCTTCTGAAGCGAATTGATGAGTAAGTGAAAAATATCCATATTTAACACATTATAAAGTTAAATATCTAGCTTCCGCCAGACTGCCTTCTGATTGTATTCGTCTGAAAGAAGAATGTCATATACACCTAGGATGACTTGAGGGGGAGTTAATTACGGGATAATTTTCATTTTGGGGTGACCTGTCTCTTTAAATAATTTAGGTGACTCCATTTAGCTGAAAGGAAATGTAAATAATGCATTGGGAGAGTGACGGTACACAGCTGGGTATTCAAATTAAATACTAAATTTAGTTTAAAAAGTGCCTTTAGATTCATTTTAAAAATTTCTTTTCATTCCGATATTAAAGTTATCGACAAATCAAGTTAGTACAGACTCTGAACCAGTCAGAGTCCGGGTGATGTTTTATGCGACGGCGACTGTCAGTGAATCCGTGGTGCTGATCTGTCGTTGGTGACTGTGGGCCGGAGCTTCACGGTGGCAAAGGATTTGATCCTCTAGAATAAAAGAAGAAGGAAAAAGGACAATTCAGCACAATTGGCCACAAATTATCATGATTGTAAGGCAAAAAAAGGTCATTACTTAATAGCCACTAAATTGCGAATTAAGTACATATGCTCCAAAATTTACTTTTTTTAAATACTATTTTATTTAAATAAGTATTTTATTGAAATACTCCTCTTATGTATAAATACATATACATATACACAAGGCTTTACATTAACTTTTTGCCACTGTGGCTAGTAGTTTTCCAAAGTTACTAGCCACTTTACACAGGCCACAATTTTGACATTGATACATGCCATAAAGATATTTTTAATATATCATAATTTGGCAGCAAGCATATTAGGCTGCTGTCTCTTTAAGACCTAACGCACGGATATATACTGTTGCACATGCGTTTTCTTTCTCAACTGTTTACGTTCACTAAAAACTGTAACACCAAAAACATTCATCCGGAACAAATGAAACGAGTGAGTGAGGGGAGGCGGGTTTGTGTGTCCCTCGCTGTCGGAGAAATGAGAGAGAGAGAAAGCGCAGCTGGTGTTGTGTGTCTATTCTGTGGAAATTTTGTATTGGAAGCATTTCAGATATTTCAGTATCAAAATATGTATCGAAAAATGTATATTTGATATCGATACTTGTTTATTATTTCAGATGCCTATAAATGAAAAATGTATATATATATATATATATATATATATATATATATATATATATATATATATATATATATATATATATATTCATGACAGGTGTTAATGTCAAGCCCTGCATATACATAATATAATTTTAGCATTTCTTGTCATGAAATTAATTTCACAAATGTTCTACTATTCTGTTGAAAATGAAAAAGTGTGTAATACCTGGGGAAAAGAGGGTGCTCTGGTGGTTGTCCATGAGTACTCGGCCTCTGCGGACATGGAAAAGGTTCACAATGACACTCAAAATTACACAAAAAAGAAAATGATACATTTAGACCTGGTTTTCTTAGCCTTTATATTGTCATTTTTAATAACGAACCTAAGTATTTTGACCAGCTGACAACTCGTGAAGAGCTTATAAAGTTTGTAAAGGAGTCAAAACAGCGACAGGAATTTAAAGATCTGCTGTGAGACGCGGTTCTGATGCCTGTACCGAACTGTGATGGGCAACATCTCGACTATGATGAGAAAAAACAGCTATGCTTGAGCATTCTGTCCTTTTTAAGGTCACATCTTGCGACATCATGCCCTCTTTGTGGTTCGTTTACATGTCTTTGGTCCGTGTTGCGCTCATATTTCAGTTGAACCGCCCCAGAGTTCGTTTGGGAGTGGACCGAGACCCATCTTTTCAGCTGTCTTTGGTCGGCTTGTTTGGTGCGCATTAGGGTCCGGATGGCGTTCACACTTATTCCAACGAACCGCACTAACAGAGCAATCGTAATTTGCATCCCTTCTTATCAAACCAAACTTGTTGTGCAAAAACACCCTGGGACATCAACTTCAACCAAGATAAAGTCAATCGAGAGTTTCAACAAGAACTTGAAGTGTTTTCCAAAATTCCTAATCTACAGTGTGGATTTTGCTTAACACTCACCTCGGAGGTTGATTCGGTCTTTCTCACAGGGAGAGGAGAGTTTAGAAGAGCCGGAGCTGGAGGCGGGAGTTCGTTAAAGATTTTGTGCTCTACTTTGCACTCAAAATGGGACTCTGCCCTCCTGTCAGGGAGGGGAGATATTGGTCGAATGTCAGCCGATCCACGGCGGAGTGGTACGGCTGGGGGCGGGATCTCATGGTAGTTTTTCTGGCTGGTCTTGACCTCGTTGTTAGACTCCACCTTCTTTTCAGGGAGGGGAGAGTTTGGGCGAAGATCTGCCGACGCGCGGCGCATATGTACCACTGGGGACGGGATGTCACTGTAGTTCTGGGCGTCTGAATATTCTGATTGGCTGGTTGGCTCCAGGAGGTTGTTCATGCTGTGGCTTCGGTGCGACGTACTACTGAAAACGTCAATGTGTTAAGATCAAATTTGATCAATTTATAACTAGTTACAATTTACTACTCAACTTTACCTTGAGCCCAGAGGTACAAAGTCTTCAACGGATGCCACATAGGCAGCAGGAAACCAACCTTGACTAAAAAGAAACAAAGAAAAAAAAACTAACAAGTTTCTTAGAGACTTGACTTAGCCATGATGCGGATGGAAGATGCTCTCACCGGAGGCTTGAGTCGTGGCGTCCGTACAGCCAACCGTTGCGTGGTTCTGGTATGAGCACTGTCAGCACGTCACCACGGGAAAATGGCAGCAGGACTGGATTGGATGAAGCGGGGTGGGACACGATGGCCCTCATGGAGCGGCCGCCACCCAGACCTAAAGACTCTCCTACAGAGCTTGAGCGGGAACGATTAGGGAGTGGAGACGGGGCTGTGAAGAGGTGTAGACAGAAGGAGAGAAGAACATTTAAACCCCTCATGGAGATCCCAAGGACTTTAATAGCTTGTAGTAAATGCTGTAGTAGTAAATGCTGCTCCATCTGAAAGCACTGCGAGTTTTAGTCGCTTATAAAGCGCACTTGAAAAAGCAACAATGCGTCAAACTTAACGCAGCCAAAGCACTACTTAAGTCTCCAGACCTCTAGAGGGCACTCTGCCCAGCGGCTCACGGTCCATTTCTCGGTCTCCAGTCTGCAGAAGAGAGCCCAGAGAACTCTTTAACTGTAAGAAACATCAAGACAGACATAAATCTTGTTGTTTAGACATAAATCTAAACAACACTCGACAAGCGTGAAATACGAGTAAAATGTGGTTGGAACTTTAAATGGAACGTAATTTTCAGCCAGTTGCCTGGGACCTTCATGGAACCTTTTCCCATTTCCGGGGTTCTCAGAAGCGGAGAAATATAATTTTTTGCATTCCCATTTGCTCCAACAGCAAGAAAAAAAATCCAAAATAGCATTTCTATTACTTTACAAAGAGTCAAATGAGAGAAAGATTTGGTGTCAAAACACTCGTTTTCTGTAATTTAATGCCAAGGTGATATAAGAGTATAGAGTTAAAAATGTACATTATAAAAATTAAAAAAAAAAAATAAGGGTCAAAAGGGTCACAACTTGCATTATACAATAGTACAAACAACCCCCAGTTTTAAAAATATATATTAATAGTAGCTATATAAAACAAATCTCTGAGAGGTGACAATCTTCAACTAATTTTATTTTCTAGTTGGCATTTTACAGAAAATCCACATGAAATTGCCTTTATGTACTTGACACAAGTTCCTGGTCTTGTTGTAAGCAATTCAACAATGTACATTTTTACAAGTAAACAATTTATCTTTGTAATCTTTTAGTAGAATGTGAAAAAACTCACTCCAACTCTGAAAAAAACAAAACAATTTGTGTGCTGCAAACAGAGTTTCTTGACTTTAAATGATGCAAAACACAATTTCATGGCTTGTAAATGCCCCCACAATTAACAGATGTGATAAAAAGGTAATTTTGGACTCTGTACGCCACACAAAGCTACACATCTGTTCCATTATGTGACTGTGGAAATGTCTGTGCTCGGCCGTAAGCCTGGAAAAGTGGGGTAATATGGAGTATCTACTCCTCATTCCCATCATTCCAGTGTCACCTGAGCTTCTTGATCTGATGGAGTGGGCGTTCGAGGTCTGGAACTTCTGCTCTCACTAACTTTTTCTTTCCATCCATCTGCTCTCTGCTGGAGAGATACTCCTGTCTGTCAACACACGGAAAGACGGTTGTGCAGTGGGCTGATAAGGTTTGGAAGCAACTGGAAAGAGGATCTATATGACTGAGTGAACACTGCTAATGAACTCCAGTGGAAAGCAGCTGTACCTTGTTGATAAGGTATAGTAGTGACTGTGTAAGTCCGCAATGCTTTTCGGCCAGGAAACGATACCTCCTTTCTTCCTCTTTGAGAATTTCATGCTGGCTCTGCCTCAGGTACTGCATGTACTCACTGCCCTCCTGCATACACACAAATACATGTACCGAGACACAGCTTCTGTTCCAAAACCTAGTGAGCTTCACTGTCTTCACTCACATTGCAAAAAAGTCTAACTCAACTTTGTTATATTACCAAAGGTAGTTTTCACTCATGTCGCTAAAATCGTAATTTGTTATTGAAAACCAATGACTCCCGTTTGATGCCGCTACAAATCAGTGTGAACAACCCTTAAGACAACATCCAAACAAAGACTTCATGCATTGCTAACTCTTTACCTTACAAGCAAAAATAGTGTTTCACAAAGGAAGTACACACGATTTGAATAACTAATAGATTTTGGCATTATAATTTTGCTAACCTAAACACTCAATACTCTTATTCTTTTGGAATCAACTGAGATTGTTTGTTAGTGAGTGGTTAGCTTAGCAACATGCTAACCCTCACACTATAAGAATCAGTTGAGATTGTTAAGAGTTTGTTAAAGTATTGACTTGTTAGCTTAGCAACATGCTAACCCTCACACTATAAGAATCAGTTGAGATTGTTAAGAGTTTGTTAAAGTATTGACTTGTTAGCTTAGCAACATGCTAATATCAGACTCTTCTGGACTCAACTGAGATAAGAGTTTGTTAAAGCCTTGTGTTGTTAGCTTTACAACATGCTAATATCAAACTATCAGAATCAGTTGAGATTGTTAAGAGTTTTTTAGGACATTGGGTTGTTAGCTTAGCAACATGCTAACCTCACACACACTATTAGAATCAGTTGAGAGTGTTAGTTTGTTAGAGTAGCCTACTGAGATATTATTTTAGCAAAATCCTAATGTCAGACTTCTGGACTCAACTGAGATAACAGCTTGTTAAAGGAATGTGTTAGCTTTACACCATGCTAACCTCACACTATTAGAATCAGTTGAGAGTGTTTGTTTGTTAGAGTAGCCTACTGAGATATTATTTTAGCAAAATGCTAATGTCAGACTCTTCTGGACTCAATTGAGATCAAGAGTTAGAGCATTGTGTTGTTAGCTTTACAGAATGCTAATATCAAACTATCAGAATCAGTTGAGATTGTTAAGAGTTTGTTAAAACATTGAGTTATTATCTTAGCAAAATGCTAACCTTAAACTATAAGAATCAGTTGAATTTGTTAGTTTGTTAGAGTACTGAGATATTATTTTAGCATAATGCTAATGTCAGACTCTTCTGGACTCAATTGAGATTAAGAGTTTATTAGAGTACTGAGATATTATCTTATCAACATGTTAACATCAAACTAGAATCAGTTGAGATTAAGAGTTTGTTAGAGCATTGTTTTGTTATCTTAACCACAAGCTAATATCAAACTATCAGAATCAGTTGAGATTGTTAAGAGTTTGTTAGAGCATTGAGTTGTCAATTTAGCAACATATTAACTTCACACTACTGAAATCAGTTGAGATTGTTAGCATACTGAGATATTATTTTAGCAACATGCTAATGTCGGATTATTGGAATTAACTAAGAGTGTTAAAGTTTCTTAGTGTATTCAGACATTGTGTGCATCTCAATCAGCTCCCTAGTTCATTGGTCAGGGCACTGATCAGGACATAAGTCAATGGGCTGACTCCCTGATTAGTGTCCTGACTACTGAACTAGGGAGCTGATTGAGACGCACCCATTAGCTGCGTCCCAATTCAGAGGCTGCATCCTCTGAAGGCAGCAACGGTCGTCACCGGCACAATGAATTCTGGGGTAGAGCCGCGAACGATCCATCTGTTATATCCTCTATTGCACTGGAATCTAAGGATGCATGTGGAGACGCAATATGAAGAAGTCTTTGAATTGGGACAGCCTTCGTCACGCCGGTTTGACACAATCTGCCTTCGAAGGATGCAGCCTCTGAATTGGGACGCAGCTTATATTAGAATTAACTGTTAAAAACTAAATGTTTTAATATGCACAAAAACATGAAACAATATATCTTTATTTAGGTGGAACCAGTTTCTAAAAATAATTTTGAATTAAACAAAGTATAGTTATGTTTACACTTGATATTTTCAAAGAGAGTTCACAATTTCCGTCGACATGAGCAACAGTGACTACTGATAATGTGCAATGACCCGATGCTGCGACAACCACTGATAAAGACAGTAAAGCTAATGGCTCACTTCCACTGAGTGGTACAGTACGGTACGGTACGCAATTATCCGTTTCGATTGCCAAAATTTGTGAATGGTACCAAAATACCAAACCATACCATACCTAGCACAGCAGTCCGGTACATAAAGGGTGGAGCTAGACTCACTGCAGAACGTTGATTGGTTGGAAACAAGCCATTACATGATCCGCCTTCTGATAAAATTGGATTCTATAGTCAAATTAGCAACTAACAATACAGCGACATTGTGACCTTTAGCGATCAAAACATTGTAAGTGTGACACATTTTTACAGTATCAGCAAGAAATGACGGTTACACTTTATTTTAATGCAACGTAGTTACATTGTACTTACTCAAATAAGTACTGAGTAATATTAACTACATGTACTTTCTATATAGACATGGCACGGTGACTTCTCTGTTCAGAAACCAAAATAATCTCAACCCACAAATTAACACAAACTTGTGTTCTTACCAACGAGTCTCTGAACGCACCACGTCTCAGCTGTCGTTCAAGTGCTGCAGCCTGATTCCTCACCTCCAATTCGTACACTCTACGGCTGCCCTACACACACACACACACACACAATACATCAGCTCATATACATATCTCAATAGATACCACATGGTTCCAGACTCACTTCAATGTATTCTTCATCCAGTTTCACGTTCTTGTCCATGGCCTGCAGAACCTCCACATGGAACCAGCGGAACTAGACCAAAAAAAAAAGTAAAGTTGGAGATGGTTTCTGAATCCAATCAGACAGAAAGACTTGAACTTTTAACTTACCACACCCTCGACTTCAGCCGTCAGCTTCCGCTGGGTCTCTGATATCTGAATCAACACGTCACCTGGGAAACAAACAAATACATTCATTACATAATTAATTATGAATACATATTTAATAAGTGCAGAAACGGAAGAGTAGGTTTTTGTAAACGATGTTAATATCATTGATTGGAGACGGTTGTGTTTGTTCAGTCAGTTGTGCGAGTTAATGCAGTAATAACTAGTAATTAGCCACTGAATTTGATGGTCGTCTATCATTAATAGACATAGAATAAATTTCTGCCATCATTTACCCACCCTCATGTCGTCTTTCTGCTGCAAAATACAAAAGAAGATATTATGAAGACTGTTTTGTCCATAAAGTGAAAGTCAATGGGGTCTAAAACATTTTTAGACCCCATTGACTCTCAATGTATGGACAAAAATAAAACATTTCTCAAAGCTTCTTCTTTTGTGTTCCTCAGAAGAAGTTTTTTTATAAATATGACATGAGGGCGAGTAAATGATGACAGAATTTTCATTTTTAATAACTTTATTAAAGAAATAAATTAAATATTACAGTGATTCAATTGAACTGGTAATAATTTGTGTAATTAATTAATCATTCTTACATTATGATTTTTTTGTTAATTATAATTATGATTTATTAAAATGACAAATATGTTTAATTATACCTTATTCTATTAATTAATTTTATGTCCCAACATTTATCATGTAGCTTGTCCAGAAAACATGGTACTTTTTAGTCTTTCTTTATTAACGTGCATCGTAATGATGAGTGTAATGTGAATCAATGAATGTAAAGGGGTGAAAGAATGAGACCGTGCATCAATAATGTAAGTCTCAATGCTCACATGGACACATGATCTCTAACACACACACACACACACACACACACACACACACACACACACACACACCTGCCTGTAGTAATTTTTTGTTTTGTTTTAATTCATGCTGTTCCATCTTTAAGCCCCTAAAATTTTTGTTCTGATGTTCCCGGTGCCATGGAGGCTCTGCGCGTATGACTGAAATGAAAACTCATTACATGGGCAGTGAGCCAAGGGTTTTGCTGAGCCAAATCTTGTTGTGTTTTATGACAGAGCAGAGGAAGCATCTGCCACTGGACACCATTTGCTGAAACATCTATTGTCTAAAGGACAAACAAGCTTTGATACAGCCAGAAAGTACAGAGAGGATCTCATTGGACATCTTGCTGCACAATCTGCCCAACTGGCACTGGTTTAGACACAAAAACACACACATATTGAGTCTTACCAAGTGATCTGGATGATAATGTGTTGAGAGCTTGCTCGCCCATCTTAGCAAGAGCACTGAAGTAGGCCTCACTTGTCAGAGTCAAAGCTTTGATACACACAAATACACAAACGTCTCATAATATTAAGACCATTTTTTCAGCATTTGTCCTGATGATAATAACAGCTAAAACCAGACTGTGGTGGTTTGCTGGTTTTCCAGTCTGTTTAAGCTGATGTTTGGCTGGTCTTTAGCCTGACCAACTGACAAGTGTCCTCTAAACCAATCAAAACACAGTATTAAACTAAACGAAAATAAAATGAAATGAAAATAGAATGAAGCAAAACCTAAACTAAACCAAATGAAACAAAACAAAACAGACTAAGCAGCCAAACCAGGTGGAGAGACTAGCTAGCCACCATACTGTAGGCTGGTTTAAACAGGTTTTTTTAGCAGGGTTGGCATTTTTCAACATAAAACTAAACGAAGAGAATGAAAAGAAAACGGAACGAAACCAAATGAAACAAAACAAACTAAGCAGCCTAAGCAGGCGGAGAGACTAGCTAACCACCATAGACTGGTTTAAATAGGGAGGTTTTTTTAGCAGGGTTGGCATTTTTCAAAGTAAAACTAAACAAAAACAGAATGAAGCGAAAATGGAATGAAACCAAATGAAACAAAACAAACTAAGCAGCCTAAGCAGGTGGAGAGAATAGCTAACCACCATACTGTAGGCTGGTTTAAACAGGGTTTGTTTTTAGCAGGGTTGGCATTTTTTAACGTAAAACTAAAAAAAAAAAAAGAATGAAGTGAAAATGGAACAAAACCAAATTAAACAAAACCAAACCAAACAAAACAGAACAAAACAAACTAAGCAGCCTAAGCAGGGGAAGAGACTAGCTAACCACCATACTGTAGGCTGGTTTAAACAGGGTTTTTTTTAGCAGGGGTGGCATTTTTCAACATAAAACTAAACGAAAAGAGAATGAAAAGAAAACGGAACGAAACCAAACAAAACAAAACAAACTAAGCAGCCTAAGCAGGCGGAGAGACTAGCTAACCACCATACTGTAGACTGGTTTAAATAGGGTTTATAAGCAGGGTTGGTATTTTTCAACGTGAAACTAAACAAAAAGAGAATGAAAAGAAACCAAACAAAACAAAACAAACTAAGCAGCCTAACCAGGCAGAGAGACTAGCTAACCACCATACTGTAGACTGGTTTAAACAGAAACAGTTTTTTAGCAGGGTTGGCATTGTCAACATCTTTCAACGTATTTGACACAATATTTAACTAAACAAAACAAAACTGAACAAAACCAAACAAAACTAAACATCAATGCTTTCAATACACTTTAAGGAGACTACCTGAAAACATACACAAACAATATACTCACCTTGAAAAGCCTTGATGTAGCTGTTTCCTAAAGTAACCAGCTTTTGCAAGCCGGGATTGAACTGATCCATGAGGTTCTGAATAACCAAAGCAACATCATCACACTCTCAATATCCATGTTGGAGTATTACACATTAAATACAAGTGATGTACAGTTAATTATTATCTCTATTATAAATAACAGCATCAATGATCAGCTGTCTGTACAATTTCCTGCTCATTACATGGCTATTTTCCAAATAAATAAACATGAAATATTGAGATTCGACAGACATAACACTAGCAAAGTGTCGTGTAGACAGTCAATTACTGATTATACATTTGAGTGATTTTCATATATAAAATATTTGACCACAGAACGTCCCGACTGACCAATCAGAATCAAGTATTCCAGGGAGCCGTGTAATAATGTTAATAATTAATGAGCATTCTCATTTGATCTCAGCTTAAATGAGAGAAACCGAAGACTCACATTATAAACACTCAAAGTTGATCTATGTAGAAGGTCACTGTTCACACCAGACATCCTGTTTCTGTTGGAAAATACACACTTAACGCTACACAAAGCAACAGTGAACACGTACAATCAACAGAGCACAATAGCGAGAGCATTTACAGAGAAACACTGAAAAGACGGCTTTACGTACCTGTGATGGTGAAAGTTGTTATGCTGTAGTTATTGTGTGTGATGACACTCTCCTTATGTCTGTAATGGGTTTCTTCAGGTCTCTGTTAATGCTTATTATAGGGCGAGTAAGAGAGAGAGAGTCCACATCTGATACGGCTTGAAGTTTTGAATTATTTACCTGTCCCATGACAGAACATGGAGATGGGCGGCCGTCTGACAGGCGGGCAGGAGATACACACTTTAACTGAGAGAACAGCTGTAGAGGTGACACTTCAGCCGGTTGAAGTGGCCTAATGAGATACTCAACTACAGCCAGAAGCATGTAAAGCAGCTAATCAAAATATGCTAAAGGTAACACTTTAGTTTAGGGTCCAATTCTCACTATTTGTTTATTAAGTTGGTTTGAAAAAGACAACTTGCTGATCTACTATTTTAACTTCTTCTTCTGAGCCAAAATTTAGATTTGTATCTTAGACATTAAAAAGCTACAATCACCAAACTTCAGACTTTCAGACTGTTCTGACTTATTGTGCTATATCTTATCAAACTGATCCAGGTTTTCCTAAAAATAAAGATTAAAAATCATAAAAGTCCCATACGCTTTCATTGTGTGGGGTCAAAACTTTAATGCATTCACTCTAAAAGAGTAAAGCTTCATCCACTAAAACCTAGCAACTTGTTAGCAGACTTGCTAAAACACGTTAGCAACATGATAAATCAGCTAACAACATGGCAATTAATATTAGTAGTGTACTAAATCAAGCTAGCAACGTTAATTCATGTTAAAATGCTAAATCATGCTAGTGATATGCTACTTCATGCTAGCAAAATGCTAAATAATGCTGACAACATGGCAATTCATGCTAGAAGCAAGTGTTGGGGATAACGCATTACAAGTAACTTGAGTTACGTAATAAGATTTCTTTTTCAAGTAACTAGTAAAGTAACGCATTACTTTTCAAATTTACAACAAAATATCTGAGTTACTTTTTCACATTTATTTTACTGACTGACAGCTGTCCTGGCCCCATGAAATCGAGAGTGCAGAGGCGTTGTGTGTGAACATGATAGTTATTGTAGTTCTAGACTAAATTTAAGCATTTATTCATCTCACTTGCATAAAGATTGAGTATTCCTCAAAAAGAATAAAATCAGTCAAATGCAAAATATGCAAACCTCCAATAATTAAATGATAAATAAAACGAATATTTTTAAGCATTTAATCTACCTTTATTGACCAATTTGCTGCTGACCTTTAATGATTCAGTTAAACCTGTCATGATTGATCACAGGAAGCAATAGCAAGTTAACACTCTTTAATGTATATCAAGCAGAGAATAATGAACAGTCCAAGGATAGCAGGTCTTAGCTGGCGCAGGGACTGAGGTGATCGGTGCTGGTGAAGGGTGGTGAAGAGAAGTGAAGTGGTGTGAGGATAATCCAGGTCTTGAACACGAACGAGAACACGAAGACACCCACACTGGAACAGCAGACGAACACACTGGAACTTCGGACGGGAACAGAGACACAACCACAACACAGGACAGCAAACAACGATCTGACAAGGGAGATGAGAATGGCGTGAGTATATATGTGAGTAAATGAGCAGCAGGTGGTGAGATGATGATTGGCAGCTGGATCCGCTGATGAGCCATGTGACCTGGACACACACACCACAGTCACAACACAGAGCACGCGACAAGAAGGAAACAGTGCATCCATGAACCGTGACAGTACCCCTCCTCCTAGGAACGCCTCCTGGCGTTCCCTGAATCGCTTACCTGTCGATTATAATCCTCGATAAGGGTGTGATCCAGAATGTCTCTGGCAGGAACCCAACTTCTCTCCTCTGGACCGTAACCTTCCCAGTCCACCAAGTACTGGAATCCGCGTCCCCTCCGCCTTGAGTCCAGAATACGGTTGACCGAATAAGATGGTTCCCGTCTACGAGTCGCGCGGTGGGGAACCGGGACTGGCGGATTAATCTTGGAATGAAAAACGGGCTTAATTTTGGACACGTGGAAGGCGGGATGAATTCTCCTGTACGCTGGAGGAAGTTTGAGGCGGACTGCCACCGGACTAATGATCTTGGTGACAGTAAACGGACCAATAAATTTGGGTGCGAGCTTATTAGAGACGGATCGGAGAGGAATGTTCTTGGTAGAAAGCCACACTTTTTGACCAACGACGATAATGGGGCCTTGACCGGTGGCGATCGGCCTTGGCCTTGGTGCGCTCCCTCACTTGGAGAAGAGTCTCTCGGGCTCTTGTCCAAGTGCGGTGACACCTCTGGACAAAGGCGTGAGCAGAGGGGACCGCGACCATTCCAGGCTAGGAAAAATAGGTGGCTGGTAACCTACACTACACTCAAACGGTGATAGGCCCGTGGGCGACACTGGTAATGTATTGCGCGTACTCCACCATCGAAAGTTGCTGACTCCAGGAGGAAGGATTCTTAGAGACTAAACATCGCAACGCTCGCCAAGATCCTGGTTTGCTCTCTCAGTCTGGCCATTGCTCTGGGGTGGAACCCTGAGGATAAACTAACCGTCGCCCCAGCAATCTACAAAACTCTTGCCAAAATCTGGACACAAATTGGGGACCTCTGTCAGAAACCACGTCTATCGGGAGGCCATGAAGTCGAAAGACGTGGTCAATGATCATAACCGCTGTCTCCTTGGCTGAAGGTAATTTGGGCAAGGGGATGAAATGAGCCGCCGAGAACCGGTCCACTACAGTCAAAGCGACCGTGTACCCTTGGGAGGGTGGGAGGCGGTAATAAAATCTAGCGAAATGTGAGACCAGGGTCTTGAAGGGACTGACAGTGGTTGAAGTAACCCATCCGGGAACGATTGGAAGTTTTACCAACGGCACAGACTGAACAAGCCAACACAAAATCGCGGACGTCCCGAGCCATGCGAGGCCACCAGAATCGTTGCTTGACTAAAAACTTAGTTCGACTGACTCCTGGATGGCAGGCTACGTTGGAACTATGACCCCACTGGATGACCATGGACCGTAATTCCGCCGGCACAAATAAGCGGTTCGGTGGACACTGGCGAGGCGTTACCCCTTCTAGAGCCGACTTGACTCTCGATTCGACCTCCCATGTGAGTGTGGAGACCACTAATCTCTCCGGTAAAATGCACTCGAGTAGACGGGCGCTCGAGCGATCAAAAATACGTGACAAAGAATCGGGTTTGATGTTCTTAGAACCCGGCGGTACGAGAGAGTAAAATCAAAACGTCCGAAAAAAAGTGCCCACCGAGCCTGCCTGGAGTTCAACCTTTTCGCAGTCCTAATATATTCTAGATTCTTATGGTCGGTCCATACAATAAAAGGCACCCTGAACCCTCCAACCAGTGGCGCCATTCCTCCAAGGCCATCTTGACTGCCAGCAACTCCCGATTACCAATGTCGTAATTACATTCGGCAGGGGATAATCGATGGAAAAAGCAGCGCACGGTGCATCTTATCGTCTGTGGTAGAACGCTGGGATAACACTGCGCCTACCCCCACCTCTGATGCATCGACCTCCACCACAAACTGCCGTGATGGATCAGGGGCAACGAGAATAGGGGCTGAAACGAAGCGAGCCTTCAGTTTGGCAAACGCAGCCTCGGCTGCGTCTGACCACCTGAACGTAGTTTTGGGGGAGGTCAAGGCAATCAGAGGCGAGGCTAGTTGGCTGAAATTGCGAATGAACCGCCGGTAAAATTGGCGAACCCAGAAACCTCTGTAGGGCCTTACGGGAATCTGGGCTTGGCCAATCCACCACAGCCTTAACCTTCTCAGGATCCATGCGCACTCCCTCAGTCGACACGATGTACCCTAGGAAAGGAACAGACTGTGCATGAAAAACGCATTTCTCCGCCTTGACAAAAAGCCCATTCGCTAGCAGCCTCTGAAGTACTCGTCGAACGTGCTGTACATGTTCCTGGAGAGACGAGGAAAAAATCAATATGTCATCCAGGTAGACATATAGGAACTGGTCGACCATGTCTCTCAGCACGTCATTGGCGCCTGGAAGACCGCTGGGGAGTTGGAAAGCCCGAATGGCATGACCAAATATTCAAAGTGCCCCCTAGGGGTGTTAAAAGCGGTCTTCCATTCGTCCCCCTTCCTGATGCGGACCAAATGATAAGCATTTCTTAAATCCAATTTTGTGAAGATCGATGCCCCCTGCAACCTCTCGAAAGCTGAAGACATTAACGGCAAAGGATAGGTATTCTTTACCGTTATGTTGTTCAACCCCCGGTAGTCAATACAAGGTCGCAGGGAACCATCTTTCTTACCCACAAAAGAACCCGCCCCGCTGGAGAAGAGGAAGGGCGAATGAACCCGGCTGCTAGGGAATCAGAAATATATTTCTCCATAGCCTCCCTTTCTGGAATCGAAAGTGAATACAACTTGCCTTTAGGCGGAGACTGTCCTGGCAATAGGTCTATGGCACAGTCATAGGGACGATGCGGAGGAAGAGAAGCAGCCCTAGACTTACTGAACACCTCCTTCAGGTCGTGGTACTCGACGGCCACGTTAGACAGATCCACTGCTTCCTCCTGTAACACAGAAACAGAGACTGACGAACAGGCAGAGACAAGACAAGTCTTATGACACCTCTCACTCCAGGCCACAATGGAATCTTGGATCCAGTCTACCCGGGGGTTGTGTTGGGTGAGCCAGGGGTGACCAAGGGCGATGGGTGTGTGAGGTGAGTCAAAAATGAGAAAGGATGTCTGTTCAATGTGGTTTCCGGCGGTGATGAGGGTGACGTCTTCAGTGCTGTACGATATGGAAGGGAGGCTTTGTCCATTGAGAGCGTGTACTGCAATCTTATTGGGGAGTGGTTTGAAGGGAATGTGAAGTTCGATGGCTAGCGATCTGTCCAGAAAATTACCCTCGGCCCGGAATCCAGAAGTGCATTACAGTCGTGGTGGTGATTAGACCACCTCAGTCTTACCGGGAGGAGGGTGGATGTGGTTGAGGACTTTCCAGCGGAGATCCCACCCGACAGTAGCCTCAAACTTACTGCCGGGCTTGCCCCTTTACCGGACAGTTGTGCGAAATGACCGGCTCCTCCACAGTACATACATAGTCCTTGGGATCTCCGCCTCTCTCGCTCCTCCCGGGAAAGTCGAGCTCGACCCACCTGCATGGGCTCATGATCTTGGCTGGGGCTGACCGTGTCTCCTCTGCTGGACCGTTCCGCCTCCCCGCTCCTCAGGGCTGGACTCCGATGCTCCACCCTGGTTAGTCGAGCATCCACCCTTAGAGCGAGGTCGATGAGTCCGTTGAGGGTCTTCGGGAGGTCCAGCGCGTGATTTCCTTCTGAACACGGTCAGCCAGCCCATGCAGGAACATGTCCCACTGCGCCTCCTCGTTCCAGTGACACTCTGCCGCTAACGTGCGAGAAATTCGATGGAATAATCAGACACTGACCTATTTCCTGGCGTAGTTCCGCCAGCTGTCGGGCAGCCTCTCCCGCGACCGACCGGTCGAACACTCTTCTCATTTAGTCGAGTGACTGGAGCAGCGCAGCATGGGTCTTGGTTCTCCCACACCGCCGTCCCCCAGAGAGAAGCCCTCCCCGTTAGGAGAGTAAGCACGAATGCCACCTTACTCTGTTCTGCTCTGAAGGTGCGAGGCTGTAGAGCGAAATGCATAGAACAACGAGTCAGAAACGCTCTGCAAAATTAGGTTCCCCTGAATAGGCCTCGGGCACCGGAAGACGAGGTTCGGGGCTGGTGACACTCTCAGTTGTGGGTGGGGGAACGGCCGGTGTGGGTGGCGCAGCGGGACCACGAAGAAGCTGGATCTGCTGGGTGAGCTCGGACACCTGCGCCACTAAAACCTGCACAGCCCTTCCCGTTTCACTCAAGTTTCTCTCCTGGGTCTCCATCGATGAATGCTGGTGTTGATGAATCCTTCTAAGGCAGTCTGCTGAGAACTTCGCTGCTTCCGCTCCACGGTCAGATCGTTCTGTCATGATTGATCACAGGAAGCAATAGCAAGTTAACACTCTTTAATGTATATCAAGCAGAGAATAATGAACAGTCCAAGGATAGCAGGTCTTAGCTGGCGCGGGGACTGAGGTGATCGGTGCTGGTGAAGGGTGGTGAAGAGAAGTGAAGTGGTGTGAGGATAATCCAGGTCTTGAACACGAACGAGAACACGAAGACACCCACACTGGAAACAGCAGACGAACACACTGGAACTTGGACGGAACAGAGACACAACCACAACACAGGACAGCAAACAACGATCTGACAAGGGAGATGAGAATGGCGTGAGTATATATGCGGTGAGTAAATGAGCAGCAGGTGGTGAGATGATGATTGGCAGCTGGATCCGCTGATGAGCCATGTGACCTGGACACACACACCACAGTCACAACACAGACGCGACAAGAAGGAAACAGTGCATCCATGAACCGTGACAAAACCATGAGAAAAAATTACTAGATTTTTTTTTTATTTTATTGGCAAAAAAACTTTCTCCTGCGTCCTATTCTTCCATTATCCAGACAGGCAGCGCAGCACAGCAGAGCGTGTGCATTTGTATTTTTACCTCAGTCTGAGGCTTATTATTTAAATTTTGGTATGAAGAGGTCTTTTCATTTGCACAAAAATAGAACCTTTATGTTATAAAATTTTTTATAACAAAAACAAAAACAAGCCCAGTCCAAGTGAGAAAAAGTAACGCAAAAGTAACTAAACGCATTACTTTTCTTAAAAAGTACCTCAATAAGTTACTTTTAAAGGGAGTAACGCAATATTGTAATGCATTACTTTTTAAAGTAACTTTCCCCAACACTGCTAGTAGCGTGCTAAAACATGCTAGCAACACGTTAAATCATGCTACTGACATGCTGACAAAATGCTAAATCATGTTAGAAAAATGTTAATTCGTGCAACAAGTGGGCTAAAATAAAAAATACCCATGGTTTTATTATAGTAAAAGTGTAGTAACCATGTTTTTTTGGGGGGTAATTGATTACCATTTCTATAACCAGTTTTACCACAAGTTAAAATATGGTGAGCAAAATCATTAATTAGTGATTACCATGGTTTAACTACAATAACCATGTTTTTGATGTTGTTGTTGTTGTAGTAAAACCATGGTTAACTTTCGTAAGGGTAAGTCATGTTAGCAACATGCTAAACAAATGTTAGATCATGACAGCATTATGCTAATTAAATTATGTTAGCAAACATGTTAAAAACATGCGATTTAATGTTTAAACACTAGTGACATGCTAAGACATTCTAATTAATGCTAACATTATGCTAACAACATGTCAACAGCCTTGTTAATCCAATGCTAAATCACATTAGTAACATGATAAAACATGTTAGCAACATGCTAAATGCTAATCATGCTAAAAAACAGGCACATATTGACTTGTTTTTAGAGAAGAATAAGCATTTGGTGTTTATCTTCACGGGATATATAATTTTAAACAACAATAAAAAATAACTCTTACAGTTGTACAGGATAAATAATATTTTTGTTTTAATAATAATAATATATCAAATAATAATAATAATAATAATACATGAAATAATTAACAATAATTATTAGCTGATTACATGATCATGAGAAGCCTGTTTGTAATGTAAGGCGCTGAAATCGCTCCAATGGCGGCAGCGAAGAGCGGGTGAAGGGATTTTGGCGTTAGTGTTCTCAGCTGGGCAAAATGGATCTAATTCCAATTCCTCTTTATCTGACTCCATTTTATTATAATTTAGAATTTAGATTAGAATGCCAATTTGGTTATTTGGTCATTTATGTTTAATAGTTAGACACACATTTAATTATTCCGTTTAACCCTTTGTGGAAAGTACCCATTCATGATCTCATAGAGATCGTTAATAATTCAGAGTAAGTCAGAATAAATCAAAATGTAACAATTTATTAAACAGTCAGGTATAATTCCAATTACATAATCAATTCAAAGATCCTCAACACATCGAATACTCTTAAGTAAAGAGTGAGAGATGCGTTCCTGACTTTCCATAGGCTACGTAACGTTGGCTGGACACAACGTTACGGGCGAATCTGATTACAAAATTGCGCCTTGACTCTTCTGCTACGCTGCCTTTAGTATTCAGACCTGACAATAACTCCTTTCAAATGGTAACATATGTTAACAAAGGAATTTACATTTAATCACTCTCTCAGACCTGTATTGACAAGGCCAAATGGTTGAGTCACACCTACCATACTATATATGCAACATCTCTTTAAACTCTTAAAACCATTGTTATCTTCTTGAATATTTCTGTGGGGATGAGATATTTGTACCAGTCGCACTAAGACATTTCCAATGATATCAAACACATATATATTGTTTAGTATTTGTTCATTTTAGATCATATAGATTTTTGGGTATATTTTCAATGGTCACAGCCATTAGGAAGTAGGATGGGGGTGAGATAAATACATGTAAATTAGAGCCATTCTAAGTTGATTCACTCAGTGTGACGTCGTCTGCAAAAGTTTTCTTTGTCCTCAACCAGACAAGCCGGCATAACTTTTAAAGCCTTTCAGTAACAATATATAGGCTATGCATTACTTTTATAATTGGTTTACATTAGTACTTTTATTCACTGTAATATTAGTTAAATCACATTTTATACAAAAGTTTATTTCACAAATCACATACCGAACATACCAGAACCAATCCGTTTAAATAATCATGTTTTATTTTTTCATGATTTATATTATGTCAGTAAAGGGTTTCAAATCAGTGCCACGGCAGCAGGTTATATTTATAAAGTGAACTTTGGTCTCTGAAAAACAGATCTGTGGGTCCAGTGTCAAGTGCAAGCTATGATCACATGATAAGACAAACGCATTGTAAATCCAAGTTATCAATAAACCAAACAAAAATACAACAAGGCTAATGAGTAATGCAGGAGGTATTAAAGTTATACTTGATACATATTTGTTGTTAAAAACAGCAGTATATTCTACAATAGCTTAATTTCTATACTTCACAGACTGAGATAATACCAGCTGCAGCTTTAAAATGTTTTCTATTATGCAAGGCTACACATGACAGAAAAAAAGGCTTTTCCTTAAAACTGCAAATGACAAGAGAGAAAGCATAGAAACTCGAACATCAGTTCCAGTTGCATAATAAATGGTTAATGCAAGGAAGTACTCAGTATTTGCAGGAGTTACAGTTTGACCCTTCACTTTCGGTCACATTTCAAGTACAAGAGTTTTCCGGGGTGGGGGCTGGGGGTACATGATAAAATTGCAAAAAAAGGATGCAATCAATGACAAATAATAAGTAAAATCATTGCTTCAAATGAACTACTCACTTCTTCTATAGGTCACCTTGATCAATGCAAACGTCACACATAGGTTTAGCATACATCATATGTAATGCAATATAAAAATATCTCCATATTTCAAATATTAGATTGAAGTGGTATCCTTCATGTATGTTGTTATATTAACCGTGGTCCAATTTGGTTTTTGTCACACATACAAAACATATGGGGAAAATATGTTATAATTCTATATTATTTTATAAATGTTCTTCCTTTATATTAATTAAACATGTCACAACAACATACACGCACTAATGTAAACAGAGCCATTATCTGCATATTAAGCTACTGAGTCTGTGGGCCGCTGTCAGAGCCGCAGCAGCTGCTGGCAGAGGATCTGTATGACATCTCTGTGCTCATACAGGTACATCTGAGTCTCCCACAGCATGTCAACCAACACAGCGTCACTGACCTCATCCAGCATCACCTCCTGAGACAGCTGAGGACTCAACCTGAGGAGAAATCAAATGAAGGAAAAAAGGAAGTTAGGAAATGAGAGACAGAGAGGAGAAATTGAATGAAAGGTACAAATGAAAGGAAACAATATGATGACGGGGAAGAAATGAAGAGATATGAAAAGTATAGAGGACAGGAAGAACATAGAGGAAGGACGGACACAAAAGGTGGGGATAAGAGGTTCCAAATGATAGGGAGCAAGAAATGAAGTGAAATGAAATGTAGGAATTAAGGAAGGAAAAGGCAGGAAGGAAAGAAAGAAATTAAATGAGAAATAAATGAAGAAAATTAAGGAGGGAAGGAAGGTAGGTAGATAAGAAAATAAAAGGAAAGGAAAAAAATTAAATGATTGTTGAAATGAAGGGGAAAATTAAATGAAAGGAAGAAAATAAAATTATAGAAGAGAATACATTTATTGTTTTTTTATTAAATAGGAAGGAAGGAAATAAAAAGAGAAAAAGAGAACTGAAGAGAAATTAAAGGAGGAAAGGAAGTTAAGAAAAGGAAAGAAGGAAATAAAATAAGATGGAAAATAAAAAAGGAAAGGATAAATAGAACGAAAGGAAGGAAATCAATTATAGAAGGAAAAAAAATTATTAAAGGAAGGAAGGAAGGAATAGAGGGAGGGAGGAAATAATAAGATAATAAATGAAGAGGAATTAAAGGAGGAAAGGAAGGTAGGAAAAGGAAAGAAGGAAATAAAATTAGAGGAAATTAAAAAAGGAAAAGGAAAGGATAAATAGAATGAAAGGAAGGAAATCAATTATAGAAGGAAAAAATTTATTAAAAGGCAGGAAGGAAGGGAAATAAGGTATTATAGGGAAATTAAAAGATAAAAAGATAAATAAATGAAGAGAAATTAAAGGAGGAAAGGAAGGTAGGAAAAGGAAAGAAGGAAATAAAATTTGATGAAATGAAAAAGGAATAGGGATAAATGGAATGAAATGAAGGAAATACAATTATAGAAGGGAAAAAATTATTAAAAGGAAGGAAGGGAGGGAGGGATGAAGGAAGGGAGGGAGGGAGGAGGGAGGGATGAAGGAAGGAGGGAGGGAGGAAGGGATGAAGGAAGGAAAGGAAGGAAGGAAGGAAGGAAGGAAGGAAGGAAGGAAGGAAGGAAGGAAGGAAGGAAGGAAGGAAGGAAGGAAGGAAGGAAGGAAGGAAGGAAGGAAGGAAGGAAAGGAAGGAAGGAAGGAAGGAAGGAATTATAGAACTGGAAAAAGCTGAAGGAAGGAATTATAGAACTGGAAAAAGCTGAAGGAAGGAAGGAAGGAATAAAGCAAGGAATTAAACAGAAGAGAGGAAGGAAATGAATAACATGGAGGATTGAAGGAAATGATAGAAAGAGGGAAGAAAGGAAGTGAAATGAAGGTAGATGAAAAAAATGAGGCAATCATGTAAGAATCGGATAGAAAAAAAGGAAACAAAATTAAATAAAAGTAGTGGTGGGACAATGGAGATGTGCAAAGAAAGAAATGATAAGACAACAATGCAGAAAGGAAGAGCGTAACAAGAGGTGAAATGAGCGGTAGAGGGAAAAGTACCAAAGGAGGGTCAGCCACTCACAACTGACCTGTGATAGTTTATATCGGCCATCTCACACCACGCTCGGGCTCGGTCCACTGCACAACCATCTGAGTCCGTACACTGACAGAACAGAACAAACAGGGCGTTTAACGAAAAACAACACCACCCCGAATCATTCCGACCATCACAATACGCGTGTACGATAACTAGCTACGAAACTCACGCAATCCACAAGCATCTTGCCCAGTTCTCTGACGCCAACAAAGGTCTTAGCCAGCTCCAGTGGGTTTGAAGGCCTAAAAACGTCTACCGAGTTCACCGCCACCTGAGGAGGTTTACCGGTACCCAATGAGAGGACCACACCTAACCGGTTCACGTCTGCCTCGCGGCCCTGACGGAGCGAGAAAGAGAGACGGGTCTTTAATACATTTACAACATTTCAGCAATGTCCAACAGATCTTAGTCTGGAAATATACTCAGGGAGGCACTTTTGTACCATAATGTACGCCCATTGCAGAAAATATAGTTGATATTACAAAGAAACAGGTAAGTCTTAAAGGGACAGTTCACCCAAAAAATGAAAATGATCCCATAATTTACTCGCCCTCAAGCCATCCTAGGTGTGTATGACTTCTCTTCTTTCAGCCGAACACAATCAGAGCTACATTACCCCCCTTTCGCACTGGGTAGTTCTAGGAACGATCCACCAGGGCAGTTCCCCCGAGATCTAAAAGTTCCCCTTGGGCTGTTTACCTGATTGCATTCGCACTGCCAGTAGGAACTCTGAAGTGACTCTCAAAGTTGCGTTGGATTTTCACTTTAGCATAAAAGGTTAGGTTTTTCAGTGTCCGTAGAGTAATTATTTAGGCTATAAACTGCGTGATTCCGGGGCTTTTTAAAAAATGCCGGTGGTGGTGTTTTGCGTGCGTTCGGCCAATCAGCGTGCACATTCGACACTGTTGTACAGTCCTATTGGGTTAGACTCTTCTCTGAAGTAGGAGCTAATTCAGTTCCTACAACTAAAATCATCCCTATTTCCTGCGGTGCAAACATGCCAAAAAGCGGGTACTTCCGCCAATAGTTCTAGGAACTATGAAAAGGTTCTTCCGGTGCGAAAGCCCTAATTAATAACATCCTGGCTCTTCCCAGCTTTGTGATCGCATTGAATATAGCCAGAGTTTTTGAAGCTCCAAAAAGCGCATCCATCCATTATAAAAGTCCTCCACACGCCTCCTGGGGGTTAAAGGTTTTGTTCATCCAAAAATGAAAATTCGGTCATTAATTACTCCCCCTCATGTCGTTCGACACCCGTAAGACCTTAGTTCATCTTCGGAATATTTTTGTTGGCTCAGAAAGGCTTCCATCGGCAGCAATGTCATTTCCTCTCTCAAGACCCATAAAAGGCACTAAAGACGTCGTTACAAAGTCCATCTCTCTTCAGTGGTTCTACAATCATTTTATGAAGCGGCGAGAATAGTTTTTGTGCGAAAAAAAAACTAAATAACGACTTGTATAGTGATGGCCCTATTTCAAAACACGGCTTCCTGAAGCTTTGGAGCGTTATGAATCAGTGTATTGATTCATGATTCAGTGTCATACCCCCAAACTACTGAAATCACTTGACTCTGGCGATCCGAACCGCTAATTCATAAAGCTCTGAAGCTTCAGGAAGCCGTGTTTTGAAATCGGCCCTCTCTATCTTTATTTAGTTTTTTTTCTGCACAAAAACTATTCTCATCGCTTCATAAAATTATTGTAGAACCACTGTAGAGAAATGGACGTCTTTAGTATCTTTTATGGGTCTTGAGAGAGGAAATGACATTGCTGCCAATGGAGGCCTTTCTGAGCCATCGGATTACAACAAAAAGATCTTAATTTGTGTTCCGAAGATGAACAAAGGTCATCGAACGGGTGTCGAACGACACAAGGGTGAGTAATTAATGACAGAATTTTCCTTTTTGGGTGGACTAACCCTTTAATAAAGGCCTTCTGAAGTGAAGGGTTTTTGTCAAACTTTATAAGCTATAAATCACTGGCTTCCGGCAACGGCTGTACACGCGTTCACAAGAGAGTCTAGTTTGGGCAGAAGGATGACCTCTGACCCGACATATTCTGAAATTTTTCTTTAAAACGTCTGGTTTTAGACTTCTAATATTTGTGACGGGCGCTTTGTTTTGCTCTATCCTCTGCACCTCTGCGTTCGTCAATTCTTACCTAAGCTTACGTTACGTCATACATGAACACGCGCGTGCACAGCTGTTGCCGGAAGTCTGTGATTATAGTTTATAACGTTTTTAATATGGATATTTTTCTTACAAAAACTCATCACTTTGAAGAAGGCATTTATTAACCCACTAGAGTCATAAGGATTACTTTTATGATGGATGGATGCACTTTTTCAAAAACACTATTCACTTCCATTATAAAGCTTAGAAGAGTCAGGATATTATTAAATATAACTCTGATTGTGTTCGTCTGAAAGAAGAAAGTCATATATGTACACCTAGGAGGGCTTGAGGCGAGTAAATTATGGGATAATTTTCCTTTTTTGGTGAACTATTCCTACCTGTGCCTTCAGGGCTTTGTTGTACTGGTGTATTTCTGTCATGGCATCTAGCGTTGGGTTATTGGCCAGCAGCCCTCCATCCAGAAAACGTCCCATTGGTCGAAAATACGTGGGAGCTGCTCCACTGGAGCGGGCAGCACGCCAAACTAATTGCTCTGAGAGAAAGAGAATGTGAATGAGCGAGAGAGCGTAAAAGAGAACCAAGCATGCAAAAGATTAGCCTCCCATAAACAAACTAATGACCGATTAGTTCCAACGTGAGGTAGGATTGCGCAACATAAACACCAAACATCTTGCACACAGTGACCTTTCCATTCCACAAGCACGCTTTCTCACACACACCTTCATCCGTCACCTTCCTACGCTTTCTAGGAGGTCGAGTATATCCTACTACCAAAAGATCTTCGTCCTCCCACCCTGAAACAGGGACAGTGAAGCTTTACGCATCATTTGATATTGAGGATATCTGAGAAACCCAGTGCCCGTAAACATGCTCATAAAGAGCACAAGAGGAACATGAGTGTTTTCACCGGCACAAAGATAATTAGTGCAACGATATCCCGGAAAAAGAAAGTACACAAGAGATTTACCCTGTGGCACAGTGAGAGGTTGAAATGTGGCTGTAGATGTGTACGGGGGGTCTCTTTGCAGGGCTGGTGGGTCGTAATTACGAAACAGATGCAGTTCTCCAGGGTGTCTGTCTGCTAAAACGCTAGTCACCATTACTCTGAGACAAACAGACAGGCGATGGATTAAAAACAAGCATTTTCTGAAGAACATGTGTGCTCATTTTGTGTTCAGGGGCGTTGCAAGGCAGTTGGTAGAGTGTTCCGAGTTATCGCAAATGCATTGCTTAGGAGTTCTGGATGGTTGCTAGTGTATTAATAAGGAATATTCGGGTGTTGCTAAAAAGTTCTGGGGTGTTTAAAGTCGTCGCTAAGGAATTGCCAATAAGTTCTCGATGGTTGCTAGAGCATTACAAGGGGGTACATTTCTAAGGAGTTGTGGGTGGTTGCAGCAATAGGGCATTGCCAGGGTGTACTGGGTCTTAGTGGTTGCTTGTTTGTTAGGTTGCTAGGTAGTTGACAGGGTGTTCTAGGTCTTTGCTTGGACACTGTTAAGATGTTCTAAGCAGTTGCATGGGTGTTTAGGGTGGTTGTTAAGCATTTGTTAGGGTGTTTTAAGTGGTTGCTAGTGCATTGCTTTGGTGTTCTGTTAGTTGTCTTAGCTAGGGAATAGAAAGGAAGTTCTGAGTGGTTGCTAGGCAATGTTTAGGGTGTTGGGGTGGTCGCGAGAACATTGCTAGGATGTTCTAGTAATTTAGTGCATTGCTAGGTGGTTGATAGGTTGTTCTGGGTCTCTGCAAAAGCATTTCTAGGATGTTCTGAGTGGTTTCTAAGCAGTTGTTAGGGTGTTTTTAGTGGTTGCCAGAGCATTGCCTGGGTGTTCTGGTGGTTGATGAGGCATTGCTTGGGTGCTCTGTTGGCTGATATGGCATTGCTTGGGTGTTCTAGTGGCTGATATGGCATTGTTTGGGTGCGCTGGTGGCTAATTTGGCATTACTTGGGTGTTCTGGTGGCTTATATGGTGTTGCTTGGTTGTTCTGGTGGTTAATTTGGCATTGCTTGGGTGTTCTGGTGGCTGATATGGCATTGCTTTGGTGGTCTGTTGGCTAATATGGCATTGCTTGGGTGTTCTGGTGACAGACATGGCATTGCTTGGGTGTTCTGTTGGCTAATATGGCATTGCTTGGGTGTTCTGGTGGCTGATTTGGCGTTGCTTGGGTGTTCTGGTGGCTGATATGGCATTGATGGGTGTTCTGGGGGCTGATATGGCATTGCTTGGGTGTTCTGGTGGCTGATATGGCATTGATGGGTGTTCTGGTGGCTGATATGGCATTGCTTGGGTGTTCTGGGGGCTGATTTGGCATTGCTTCGGTGTTCTGGTGGCTGATATGGCATTGATGGGTGTTCTGGGGCTGATATGGCATTGCTTGGGTGTTCTGGTGACAGATATGGCATTGCTTGGGTGTTCTGGGGGCTGATTTGGCGTTGCTTGGGTGTTCTGGTGACAGATTTGGCATTGCTTGGGTGTTCTGGGGGCTGATTTGGCGTTGCTTGGGTGTTCTGGTGGCTGATATGGCATTGATGGGTGTTCTGGGGCTGATATGGCATTGCTTGGGTGTTCTGGTGACAGATATGGCATTGCTTGGGTGTTCTGGGGGCTGATTTGGCGTTGCTTGGGTGTTCTGGTGGCTGATATGGCATTGATGGGTGTTCTTGGGGCTGATATGGCGTTGCTTGGGTGTTCTGGTGACAGATATGGCATTGCTTGGGTGTTCTGGGGGCTGATTTGGCGTTGCTTGGGTGTTCTGGTGACAGATATGGCATTGCTTGGGTGTTCTGGGGGCTGATTTGGCGTTGCTTGGGTGTTCTGGTGGCTGATATGGCATTGATGGGTGTTCTGGAGGCTGATATGGCATTGCTTGGGTGCTCTGGTGGCGGATATGGCATTGATGGGTGTTCTGGGGGCTGATATGGCATTGCTTGGGTGTTCTGGGGGCTGATTTGGCATTGATGGGTGTTCTGGTGGCGATATGACATTGATGGGTGTTCTGGGGGCTGATATGGCATTGCTTGGGTGTTCTGGGGGCTGATTTGGCGTTGCTTGGGTGTTCTGGTGGCGATGTGACATTGATGGGTGTTCTGGGGCTGATATGGCATTGCTTGGGTGTTCTGGGGGCTGATATGGCATTGATGGGTGTTCTGGGGGCTGATATGGCATTGCTTGGGTGTTCTGGTGGCTGATATGGCATTGATGGGTGTTCTGGAGGCTGATATGGCATTGATGGGTGTTCTGGGGGCTGATATGGCATTGATGGGTGTTCTGGGGGCTGATATGGCATTGATGGGTGTTCTGGGGGCTGATATGGCATTGCTTGGGTGTTCTGGTGGCTGATATGGCATTGATGGGTGTTCTGGGGGCTGATATGGCATTGATGGGTGTTCTGGGGGCTGATATGGCATTGATGGGTGTTCTGGGGGCTGATATGGCATTGCTTGGGTGTTCTGGTGGCTGATTTGGCATTGCTTGGGTGTTCTGGTGGCTGATATGGCATTGATGGGTGTTCTGGGGGCTGATATGGCATTGCTTGGGTGTTCTGGTGGCTGATAGGGCATTGCTTGGGTGCTCTGGGGGCTGATTTGGCATTGCTTGGGTGTTGGGTGGCGGATATGGCATTGCTTGGGTGTTATGTTAGCTGATAGGGCATTACTAGGTAGTTGATAGGATGTTCTGGGTCTTTGCTAGACAAAAGCTTGCAATTTAAGTTGCTAAGGTGTTCTTGTGGGGGACGTTTGGTTTAGTTAAAATCCCAAAACTTAAGTATAAGTACCTGGGGTGTGTGACATCGGTCATCTTGGTATTTTCTCCAAACTCGTTCTTCAGAAATTCCTCCAGAGGGTCAGACTCATACGGTCGAGAACCTTTAAACACCTGTTCCTTCATCCTGAAGTACAGACAGCGCAGATACTCCATCGATTTACCTGCTCAAGAATACAATAGACATAATTATGCGAATGCATGTACACACTTAGAACACAGTAACCAAGAACATATTTTACAATTACAAAATGGATCATTCCGTTCCTTGATCCTGATTGGTTAATATAGTGTTATAAATTGACCTAAATATTATATATTAAATCAAATACCGTGCACAATAGCTAGAGCCAGTATGCCACCGGTGCTAGTCCCGAAACCCAGTCAAAGAGTTCCCTGATGGGCCGCCCTGCCTCTTTCTCCAGAGAGATTAACATCTGGATCAGAACCAGGCCTTTTATTCCTCCACCATCAAGACACAACAATCTGTCCATTCTTTAGAAAAATAAAAGCAAGTGATCGATTAACTCTTTGTGGGCTTGATTTTTTTAAATGAATGTTAAGTTAATGTAACATACTTCTTGCTTCCTGTTTTGAGCCCATCAATCTCTACAAATCCACGACTCATGGCCGTGACTGCTGTCGCCACATACATGATGTCATCAAACCCTGTGGACCGATTATAAACAAGATTTGAGAGCAGTGAACCAAATTATAAGCAGGTTGATTCTATCACAGATATGCAATCCCTAAATGCCGCTGTTAACAAGTGTGATATGCAAGCACGTCCGTCACATTGGAAAGGTCAAGTTCTACCAGCAAACACATGCAAGTGATGTAACAGCATTCTCAACTGTGAAAGATTCTTTTGTCTCGCAGTTTGTACCGTAGGCTGCACAATGTTGTGGCATTTATGTTGGTGTAATTATAGTAGGTTGTTAAGTTATTGCTTGAGTTCAATCCAAAATGTTGACCTTTCCAAGATGGCGCCTGCTGCCAAATCCGATTTCATCAAAATGGGGCATTTTGATATTCAAATCTAATTTATATGACATAAGAAAGCTTCAAATACAAGAATTAGGTTTATAAATACAGGCAGCACAGAAATTAAGAAATAGGGAATGTCGAAAGTGTGCAGGGGGAAAAAAATAGGACAAAATTGTGGAGGCCATTTTGCAACAAAAAAAATCATTAATATTTACATTATAGGAATTCTAGCCAATATTTCCAAGAAGTATGCATCATATTTATTCTATCTTGATCCTTTGTGGAAAATTCACTCCCACAATGCTCTGCAATGAGCTCAGCAAAAATATGCATCCAAGATGGTGGATGCAATATTGATTTCATTATGTATCAAAAACTTATGTATATTGTGTACATTTCATGTTTATTAAAGGGATAGTTCACCCTGAAATGAAATGAAAAGTCCCTGAAAGGTCCAATGTCCTTCTGTGTTTTTCGGACATCAAAAACATAGTCCTGCACGCACTCCTTCCTGTAATGGCAGTGAATATGACCAGACTAAAACATTACAAAAATGCACGCAATGATACAGGGAGACGCGCGCCATATATGGAAAGTGTTCAGGAGGCATACTATAAGGTTTTGCGAGAAAGAAACCATTTTATTCAGTCAAAACACTGAGCTCGGCCGTTACTCTGTGTGCGCTCCTGTGAGTGGGTGTGAGGCGTCAGCAGCCGCACTGTTGTCATGGCACCCAGGATAAGCACACACACGCACCATTTTGAGAAATAAGGCTCAATAGAAACAAACGCGTCTTTTCTATAAGGTCTATGATAAGAAATAATACAATAATACAAATTATAGGGTAAACCTCCTCAAGTGAATGTTGTGTACCGGTTGCCATGACATCACGCGAGGCTGCTGACGGCTGGCACTCATCACAGTGCACAGAGTAACGGCCGAGCTCAGTGTTTTGACTGAATAATATGGTTTCTTTCTCACAAAACCTTATAGTATGCCACCTGAACACTTACCATATATGGCGCGAGTCTCTCTGCATCATTGCGTGATACTTTTGTATCATTTTTGTAATGTTTTAGCCTGGTCGCTATTCCCTGCCATTATAGGAAGGAGTGCGTGCAGGATTATTTAAAACATTTCTGCTTTTGATGTCCGAAAAAGATAGAAGGACATTGGACCAACAGCAGGGTGAGTAAAATATGGCTTTATTTTAATTTCAGAGTGAACTATCCCTTTAAGAGTATCACGCTGTTAGCTTAGAAACATGCTACGGCCAAACTATTAAGTCTTCAATGCTCTTTATATGAGGAACAGTTATACAAGTAGCCAAAATTGACCACTCATCAGGCTGCATTTCAGTTAGTAACCACATGAAAAGTACAGAAGAAGACTGAGGGACAGAGGTGAAAGATATTGCCAGGGTATCTGAAGTTTGGAGGCAGGGCTTTACCTATGCCAGGAGGCGGAGCTTTGTTGATGCTGGGGATAGGGCTGTCGAGGGAAGGGGGGTGACACCGTTCGGCCCCTACACTACACAGCATGTTCAAGAGCACCTTACGGTTGGGCCCTTCAGTATAAGCGCAGGATTAGACACATGCCAGCGGCCACACCCACACCATGCACACGGAAGAAAGAAAGGAAGAGTATGTGTTGACTGACTGAATGCATGAATGAGAATGAATCATTCTTGTAGGTTAAACACACAGATGTACAAAAACCATCATGACACGCAAGCGTCACATGGTTTGTGATGATAATCTCACAACAATTACTATAGCCAATCAAAACATCAGGACCCATCCGACAGCTTCGGCTGGTTTTTCCAGAGCTACTGTAGACTCCTTATGATGCTGAACACATTTTTCCCCTTAAAGGGATAGTTCACCCAAAAATGAAAGTTAAAGGGTTACTTCAGCGATTAGCATTAAGCTTTGTATCAGTAGAAACCCGGGAGTATATTAAAATGATCATACTTCCTCATATGACCCTGAGACGAGAGAATTATGTATTTTATTTCTGGAAAAATTCCTCCGATGACGCAAATATCGTCATTTTGCGTCATCGGAGGAGTTTTTGTCCAGAGGCTAAAGACTACAGCCAGCAGGAGGCGCTGTTTTCATGTTTTCAACATCACACTCACAGCACTCGGCTCGGGAGCTGCGGAGATTCATGTTTCGGAGCGGTGGAGAGCAAAGTGAGTGTTTTAACTTTTAAACTTCCTATGAAAGTTAAGCTTCCAAAGACATGAACTGAACGATATTTGCCAGACTGATCACGCTGTGAATGCAGCCGCAGCCGCGAATCCCGCGATTACCTCAGCCAATGTGATGAATGTAATCCGATCCTGCTGCGTTTGTGCCGTGACGCTCAATCGGTTCACTCGCATTATATCGAACAGACACGTTCAGTTTTTAATTGTAGTGTCTCTAACTGAACTGATTTTTTGAAAATGAACGTGGTAGGCAAGTGATCCAGTAATCCTGTAGCCGACTAGCCGTGCCTAGAGTAGGGCAGTGAAGCAGTGCGTTCTGGGAATTGTTGTCTTTCATCCCTATGAGACAAAAATACATTTTCTGTGTTTTCTCAGTCTAGAAGGCACCAAATTCAAAAATAATTTCACATTTCTACTACATTAATGACCCAGTTTAAATACAGATTCATCTTCCCAGCACTGAAGTACCCATGATTTACTCATCAAGCCATCCTAAGTGTATATAACGTTCTTCTTTCAGACGAATACTATCAGAGTTGCAGTCACGTGAAAAAGTGGATCTACAGGCAATTGAATAAGGGTGTCCTAACTTTGTCAACCATGGCTTTTCCATTTTGCCTTTATTTTCCAAAATAAGACCTGCCAAGGACCAGATGATTATTTTTATTATGTCCTGATATAGAAAACCATGGAATTCAATAGGGTGTCCTTGAATGTATTTAAAAAATATATTCTTTTAGACGAATGCAGTTATAAAAAAAATGTCCTGGCTAATCCAAGCTTTATAATGGCAGCACAAAATTTGAAGCCGAAAAAAGTGCATCCATCCATTATAAAAGTACTCCACACGGCTCCGGGGGGTTAATAAAGGCAATCTGAAGTGAATTGATGGGTTTTTGTAAGAAAAATACCCATATTTAACACATTATAAAGTAAAAGTAAAATATCTAGCTTCCGCCAGTACGCCTTCCGTATTCAACTTATGAAAAAAACAACTGAAGAGACAATGATGTCGGATTTAGCGTAAGCGTTTCGAAGTGTGCGAGGCATTACGCTTTCTTCATAAGTTGAATATGGAAGGCGGTCTGCCAGATATTTGGATAATATGGTTATTTTTCTTACAAAAACTCATCGATTCGCTTCAGAAGGCCTTTATTAACCTCCCGGAGCCGTGTGGAGTATGTTTATAATGGATGGATGCACTTTTTTGGTCTTCAAATTTTGGGCTGCCATTCACTGCCATTATAAAGCTTGGATTAGCCAGGACATGTTCAGGTATATAACTCTGATTGTATTCTTCTGAAAGAACAATGTCATATACACCTAGGATGGCATGAGAAGAAGTGAGATCATTTCCATTTTGGGGTGAACTGACCCTTTAAAGTTGTAATTTTTTCGACATTCAAAGATAAATAAACAAGATAAATGTCTATTTTTTAATTGAATAAAGTATTTCAAATAAATCCATAAATAAACTTTTTTATTTTAAATAAATACATTTTAAAATAAACATTTTAAAGCATTTCATTTGTATTTAATTGAACAAATCAATTAAATGAAAACTCCAAAAATATAGTCCTCATGGCTTTAGAAACATGGCACGCTGAGAAATTAAACACTTCACCTTTAAGGCAAAAACAAAAGCAAATCATTAGTGCGTCAACAATGAACTTTACATAAAATTGCATTGCGCCATTGCACAGTTATATATATATATATATGCATATCAACAAAATGTATGGTAGTTTACAGTTAGATAATATTATGCCTGCATGCAAACACTGATGTCATGCAACACACTTACATAAAGGGCTCTGGAAACTGTGCAACTAGAAATTGAAAGAGCTCGAACACACTGGAGACTGTTCTGCTAGCCTTCAATCTCACATAGACCTCTGATAGCATCTCTCTCTATCGCTCTATCTCTCTCTCTCACCCTTGCTGGTACGGGCGGCGATGAGTCCTGGTGTCTCTCCCAGGTCATTGTGAACCTCGACATCTGCTCCAAACACCATGAGAGCCTTGATCAGGTCCATGTGGTCCAACTGTGGGCCCAGAGGATACAGCATATAAGAATTTTTTTGTACAATTTAGTAAAAACTGCATAAAGGCAGTATAACAAGTACTATTATGATGAATACATATTTTAATTAGTTTTTTTACACATACTGTGGTGAAATATGAGCATGTTCTTTATAAATGGCTTTATGAATTCTCTCGCATACCTTCATGGCGAGGTGCAGTGCTGTGTTTCCATCCTGGCCCTTAATGTTGGGGTCGGCTCCATGGGTCAGCAGCGTCATTGCGGCCTCAAAGCGCCCCCTCTTGGTCAGGATGTGTAACGGACTCTCTCCAGTCTTACTCAGATAGTTGATGTTACAGCCTCTGTCCAGCAGTACACGGCTCATCTAGAGAAAAAAAAGTTAGGATGGTCAGAACACGGATGTTCAGATGTTGGCTGGACGTCTGATGCATAAGGCACACAACAAGGAAACGCTTCAGGAGTTTTGAAGTCGTTTAGTCGATCCTGACTCATTGTCACAGTTGTAAACACAATGGTTTTCCTCTTCCTTGAGGGAGTCTGGTCACGACAGCTTTGTTTCCAGGTGGACCGTTAAAGAACGAGACACAGCGGAAATCCTGTAGAGTTCCACCATTGTGTTTACAACTGTGACAATGAGTCAGGATCGACTAAACGCTGGATTTCAAAAAAGTACCATAATTCCTCAAATAAAGACCAGGGCCTTTATTTACCTGAACTGCAGAAGGGACCAGGCTTTTATTTGAAGCAGGCTTTTATTAGGGGCAGGCCTGTATTTCTAATTCCATCTGTTTGAAAAATAATTGCTTTAAATAAACCGTTTTAAATTAAAAGCGACAGCGTTCCAGTGGACAGATATCATAGATGTTTTTAAAGAAACATTTGCAAAAGTATCACCATTTACAACAACAGCCAGAATGGAGACGAAGCTATATGGGTCAGAATTACGGTAGCCTAATCAGAAACCACCATTGAGTCAGTTTGAAAAATTGAAAATGTTTATTCCGCGCTTAATTTCTATATAGGTTGCACGTGAGGTTATTTTAGCTTACTGACCCAACTAAGGACTCCGCGCTTTCTATATAGGTTGCACGTGAGGGAAAAGCTTCCGCCCACTTAAGAAGAGTTGTGTATTTTTAAGCACTTTTTATTTTAATATATCTCTTTACATAAATATTATTTTCTACTTAAAAAAACTATAATTTTGTTATTTTTCTCACCCAACTAAGGACTCCGCGCTTTCTATATAGGTTGCACGTGAGGGAAAAAGCTTCCTTCCACTTAAGAAGAGTTGTGTACTTTTAAGCACTTTTTATTTTGATATATCTCTTTACATAAATATTATTTTCTACTTAAAGCTACACTGTGTGATATTTCCCCCCATCTAGCGGTGAAAAGGTATATGACCATCCAGTGAATATTAGTTTCTGTTCCTCTCAATTCCAGTTTCGTTTTAACTCCTACGGTGGCTGATTTAAATGGCTTCCAGTTCGACCTCGTCCATGAGTGTTCCTTCAGGTGATGAGGTTACTTTAGAAAACTATTATAATTTGCAGTTATTTAATTTGTCAGTTAACATGTAGGTTATGACATCTACGTAAAATGAATAATAGTTTTACGTTTTCTTTATTTTTTACCATTTCATTGCTAACATCAGCGATCAGGTTCCCAGACGAATGCAAGCTAATCTTAGTAAAGTAACTTTTATCGGTGCTATCGTTATTCTGTATATTTTGTACGACATCACTAGCGTAAGGCAAAGTTTACATTGTAGGCTATATCAGTCTCAAGCAATCCCCTCTTCACATTCGACACGGTGCCATCGAGTGTTAAAACGCCAAAGGCGAAGCTTGAATTTACGGGTATGTCCCTCTTTGGCTACTGTACTTTCAAGATGGAGGGGCAACATGGCGACGCGCATTCGAACCCCTCACCCGTATGTATTTTCAATGGCGTATTATAAACTCACGAGAATACTTTATTACTTGAAAGAAGTAAATATACATTAATGAGCACATATATTTTTGAAAGAACTAATTGTTTTTAGCTAAGAATAAACCAAAAAAGTTACGCAGTGTAGCTTTAAAAAAACTATAATTTTGTTATTTTACTAACCCAACTAATGACTCCAAGCTTTCTATATAGGTTGCACGTGAGGGAAAAAGCTTCCATCCACTTAAGTTGTGCACTTTTAAGCACTTTTTATTTTAATAGCCTATGTCTCTAGACATATATTTTTTTTATACTTAAAAACTATAATTTCGTTATTTTTCTGACCCAACTAATAAGGCATCCGCGCTTCCAATAGGTTGCACGCAGTTTTCTCAATAAGGAGATATTAGGTGTAGTTCATAATGAGCATGTTACAATATTTCAACAACAGTTTATTTTGAAGTCTATGCTGTTTTTTTGTACAAAATAAAATATTTTAAGTTTAATGCAGAGTAAGACATATAAAAAAGACGAGAGGCTAATATTGTGAAGATCAATATTTGTGAAGCCTGCCTGGCACGGTATTCTCACAGACGTCACATCTCTCATGGACTACAGTAGCCTATTTAAAATGGCGTATGCATCTTTTATATTATCAATTTAATTGACAGAGCAATCCCTGCAAAGTCTTTAGGTAGAGTCCAGGATTAGTGTGTGTTGCACTCGCAAGACTAACAACGGGGCGCGTGGCATCAGGATGGTTGCGCCCCATCGTGATGTCGGTCAGCCGTCACGGCACAACCCTACTACTGTACTGAAAGGCATTTAGGAGATTATCCACACATTTTTCCCTGGCCTAAATTTGAGACCGGCCTTTATTTGTTCGTGCTGACCACGCCCCCGGCCACTAGAGAGGCCCGGCGTTTAATTGAAAACAGGCTTTTATTTGAGGAATTAGGGTATGTGAAGTTTGCAGCGCCATTTTTGCAGTAAATTTGTCTGTTATTGTAGGCAAATCGCCCCTAAACATGGAGGAACTAGGGTATGTAACAAAATTTACATGTCGTTCAAATGTCTTTTTGGACATTCCTCGGCCAATGAAAGCTGTGATAGAGTCCAGACCTTCTGCCGTCAGTCTGAAGGTCTGGCTACGCAAGACTAGAATGCAGATCATTCCACAAGTAAGGGTGTGTTTACACATTTAGTTTGGTCCTTTTGGTCCAGAGCAAAAAGAAAATGATACATCAAAGGTTTGTGTTCACACTCCGGCTGGTTCGTTTGGTCCAAACAAAAAAAAAAAAACATTTAGTCCTGGTCCGCTTAGCATCCACATTGGCATTTTAACATTGAACCTATAGAGACCAAACCTAAAGGCATAGGGGTACGTTCACAACCTGATTGGTCAGCTTTTATTACGTATATTTCGCGACGGAACTTACAGAACATCCTAAACAATAAAGTGTGCGGCTAAATGCTCTCGTTTTATGTGCGTAGCTACATATGATGGTATTTTGACCAGCTGAGAACTCGTGAAGAGCTTCTAAAATGTGTAAAGGAGTCAAAACAACGGCAGGAATCCCTCCGCCACACACGCAAGCCAAGATCTGCTGTGAGGAGACACGGTTCTGATGCCTGTACCGCACTGTGATGGGCAACCATGCGACTATGACGAGAAAAAACTGCTATGCTTGAGCATTCTGTCCTTTTTAAGGTCGCATCTTGTGACATCATGTCCTGTTTTGGGTTCATTTACATGTCCTGGGTCCGTGTTGCGTTCATATTTTAGTCGAACCGCACCAGAGTTCGTCTGCAAGAGCTTTTGGTGCGCACCAGGGTTCAGATGGCAGCGTTCACACTTATTCAAATGAACCGCACTAACAGAGCAATCGCACCAGGGTTCGTTTTAATCAAACCAAACATGCCAAGTGTGAACACACCCTAAAAAAGCAAGATATTCCTGACCTCGGCAGTCTTAACCCAGTGAAGAGGCGTTCCTCCATAAACCGGATCCTCCGCTAGAAGTTGATTGGGGTCAGAGGATAGAATTGCTTCAGCACAACTAAAGAAGAGGAAACGAGGAAAACAAGATTGATTCATTGAAACTCGCAGGTGAATTATCAATGAAACAAAGATTCCTGGTCCGCACCTCTTCTCGTTAAACTTCATGGCAGTGTGGACTGGATAGCCATTACTCCCCATGATGTCACAGCGGGCTCCGCCCCCAAGCAGACCCTTGACCACCTCGACCCTCCCGAGACGGCAAGCGATGTGCATTGGCGTTTCCCCGGATGCGTTCAGCTCGTTCACACCCGCACACAGCTGCGCACACAAAACCTAGCAGAAACAGAAAAGTCACACAATCATCTGAATATCAGAGTCCGTCCTTCAGCGCGCGAGCCCTCAGTTGACCTCTCACCTCTATAATAAGGGCGGAGTCTTGTTTAGCAGCGCAGTGCATGGGCGTCTCTCCGTTCTTGTCCTTGATGTCCGTGCGAGCCTGACATTCCTCCAGGAGCTCACGCACGCAGCCCACGTCTCCTCTCTCGCACGCCAGGTGCAGCGGCGTCTGACCCTGCGCGTCGCGGGCGTTCATCTGGCTGCAAGGGGACGCCAACAATCAACATGTTTAACTCTAATTTAAAGACTTTTTACATGAGGTTGGTTTAAAATGGTCAGGTTTTCATCTCACTTGTGCATATTGTGATAACACTGAATACTGTGCAGTTATTTTTGAAAATAGTACAAAACAGGCATGGGAAGTTGGCATGTACTGTGGCGAGAAATTTTTATATTTCTGATTTAGCTTTATGAGAAACTACATTGACTATTTCTGCTTTTAAAAATGACTAAAATACAGGATATATTAGAATTAAATACAATTTAAATATAGGGGCATTTAATGTAAGCATTTTATATACTTTAAAATGTAATTTTATATGTTTAAATTGTATTTTATTTATATCATTCACATTTAAATATATTTTTAAATTAAAATATTAAAACACAGGGTTATTTAAAATTAACTAATATAGGCAAAAATGGGCTTAAAGCTACACTGTGTGATATTTCCCCTCATCTAGTGGTGAAAAGGTATATGACCATCCAGTGAATATTAGTTTCTGTTCCTCTCAATTCCAATTTCGTTTAACTCCTACGGTGGCTGATTTAGTCCAAGATTAATATGGCTTCCAGTTCGATCAAGTGATGAGGTTACTTTAGAAAACTATTATAATTTGCAGTTATTTCATTTGTCAGTTAACATGTAGGTTATGACATCTATATAAAATGAATAATAGTTTTACGTTTTCGTTATTTTTTACCATTTAATTGCTAACATTCACGGTTCCCAGACGAATGCAAGCTAATCTTAGTAAAGTAACTTTTATCACTAATTGACATTAAATAAAAAATACAATTGACGAGTGTCTGTGACCTGTTAAAAATATTTTATTTTACTGTGCAAACAGCCGCAAAAACAGATCAACAACAACAGAACCTGGACACATTATCAAATTCTCACGCAACTGCAGAGAAAAACTGAATACATTCATATAAATAAAAAGCATACAATAAATAGGCCTATACACTAAATATATATTTTTTAACTTAAATAATTACCAAATTAAGAAAACAAAACGAAAATACACTGATCGAATCCGTTTGAAGCTTTGAAGAACCGGAATACTTTTTTCCGTCAAATAAAAATAGCAGGCCTACCTCAGTCCACACATTGACCGGCTTTTATTTTTTTTAAAGTAACATGTCTAAATGATGTGGGTTAGTCTGGAGCACAGCTTGTTGGCAGTTAGACCCACGGCAGAAAGCCTCGTTTATACTTCCGTCTGTCTCCGCAGTGCGAGCCTCCGCTGACTGCGCGCGCCTTTGTCTGAGGAAGGGTTTAGACGCGCTCGCTGTGCTGTTCTTTGAAACGACAGAGTGCGACTTGGAGTAATTGTTCTATAAACCATCAAGAAACAGCGGCGAGAAGAACATACATGACAATGTTTACTTTAGTAAACTTGACCAAAACCACACTACGAAAAGCATTAAGGATTCGGATGGCACTGGTGCCCAGGGAATATAGAGATAACGCCGCTAGAGCGGCCAGCCTCTAGAAGCGCCTTTCATTTGCTTTCCACCAGTCAAGAGCTTGTAGTACTGCTGTATTTTAATACCGCGTAGCATATTTTGCAAGTAACTTCGTCGCCCTTTCTACAGAAATGGTCCCATATAGTCGGCTTCTTTCCCATTGCTTAATTTTGTGAAATATGTCTGCAGAGACGTGGTTGCAAGTGTCGCTGCTCCCCGTGAGATAACAAATACAGCATATTTTTCTTTAACCATACAGCAAACAAACAAAAAAAACGTAAAAATAAATACCCTTTAAAACGTTTAACTGATTGTATTAATCGGTCAAAATTCTTACTATCGGTTAACGGTTAAACGGTCAATATGAGCATCCCTAGGAGCACGGTGCTGTCTGTGAGCGGGGTGGAGTATAACGTAGCCCTCGCGCTCAATCCCGCTGCAGTGTTTGTGAGAGCTTCTGCTTTCTCCACCCCACGCTCAGAGTGAAATTCTCCGACTCCGATACAGGAAAAATAAAACAGAACTTATAACATTGGGCAGCAAGCAAGCTGCAAAAAGTTTTTGACTACAGTCCTTAAAGTTAACTGCAAGCATTGTAGCATTATGCCAGTTCTGGACGGTTCCACCGCACCAATAACACCGGGCTGCCCGCGGACATGCCTGACTTTAAATCGGCGCTACTAAACACGGATATCGGCCGGTGCCGATATATTAAAAAATGCCAAATATCGGCCGGGCGATATATCGGTCGACCTCTATTTTGAATAATTAATTACTTCATGACCGCTAAAAAAGTATGTTTGGTAAAGTATGTGGCCTTTTAGGTGACTTTTCTCTTGGTGCCTCACCTCAAAATGTAATTGTGCTTGAGACAGTCTCTCAGTCCGATATCCACAGCGATGTGAGCCGGGCTCCAGTCGGGGTGATTACGCAGACTGTCTACGATTGGCTGGAGCATCTCGGGTTTCAATGGTGGGCGGAGCATCTCATAAAATGGGCGGAGTTTGAGGGCATACTGAGGAAACCAATTCATGGCGTCTCCCTCTGAAGCTACCTGGAACAACCTGAGCACAAAGACAACAAAATCACAATTCCTTTTGTTCTTGAAACCCACATATGACAAGCTAATGAAATTGTGGTTGACAATGAAATGTTATAATCAGGGTGGTGGCGATATTTAACAAGAGCCTGGATACACAATGGTTCTTTGTGGCCAAGGCTACCCACTGCTGGTTACGGGCATGATCTATTTGACAGACTGGGAATCTGAAGCAATATAGGACCACTATGAAAACACAAGACCCGTGTGACTTTTATGGGAAACCAATTTATTGACTGAAGATTGCTCATGTGAATATCTTGACTAAAGGATCTCACCTCAGGGCCACAGATGAAGACTCGGGGCAGAGTAGCAGGCAGTCCCATGACTGGCTCTGTTGGTTCCTGTACAGGACCAGCCTCCCCTCCTGTTTCAATAGCACTTTCCCATTATATTCCGACAGCTGCACATCCCTCACACGGTACGGGTTGGAGAACAGGTTTGACACGGAGCTCACCGTGTCCAATATACGGCCCAGGAACTGCATGGTGAGCTGGGGTAAGAGAGGAAAGTGGAAAGGTGATGATGTCCTGATAAGGGTTCTCATTTAATTTTCCCAATATGTTTATCATACAAATTTTTTCATTTTTTTTACAGGAGGTTGGATTTTAAAATGGTCAAATTCTTATTTCACTTGTGGATATTGTGATAACGCTGAATATTTTTCCACACGCTTGTTCACTAGTCATTTGAGATTACTGTTAATAAAATAATTATATATATTGAGATCTGGTGACTGTGGGGGCCATTTTAATTCAGTGAACTCATTGTCATGTTCAAGAAACCAATTTGAAATGATTCGAGCTTTGTGACATGGTGCATTATCCTGCTGGAAGTAGCCATCAGAGGATGGGTACATGGTGGTCATAAAGGGATGGACATGGTCAGAAACAATGCTCAGGTAGGCCATAGCATTTAAACGATGTCCAATTGGCACTAAGGGGCCTAAAGTGTGCCAAGAACACATCCCCCACACCATTACACCACCACCACCAGCCTGCACAGTGGTAACAAGGCATGATGGATCCATGTTCTCATTCTGTTTACGCCAAATTCTGACTCTACCACCTATGTGTGTGTGTGTGCGAGTGTGAGATATATATATAAATTTAAATGTCATATTTTAGGATTAGAATGGAATTTTCCTTTTTTATAAATATTTTATATTCTCTGGTTTATATAAAGAATCTGCACAGTTTACTTTATATTATACCTAGGATTTAATATATATATATATATATATATATATATATATATATATATATATATATATATATATATATATATATATATATAAAGGCAGGGGAGTAGGGCATAGGTTGTTTCAGGTCTTAAAAAAATTTAAAACTGCAGTAGACTAAAGCTAAATGAAACAAGGTTAGTGTTGACACAAACTGCAACCACCGCCATCCGCAAGAACATCTGCATTAGCTGTGCATGTTCAATAATTGCCTGGTTTGATGAGGTGGGATGAAAGACAGACTAACTTAATGGTTTCAGTCAATGCATTCATCTCACAACCGAAACTGTCTCTCGCCACTGTTAGCATTCGAAAGCTCGGCTTTCAATTGTTGGCTTATCACAATCAGTAGCAACTGACAAAGAACAAAACTTGCTTCTCAAAACTCTGCCTGCCACAAACCAGTTAAAAACAACAATGTACATAAGATGACTGTCATCCGTGCACGAGACTTATCAGAGCCACGCCGACAGTCAGGACTCGATGCCACAAGTGTGCTTTAATTCTCACTGAAATATAAACCCTCTCAATCATATATTAAACCGTAACCCTCGCTTAACGCCTTACCTTTGCGCTATTTCATTATCCCGTACGGTTTTTGATGTACAGCTTCAGAAGATCGCTGACTTTTGATAGGACATCAACAATCACTGCATGACAACCAACCTTGTGTAAGATTGACTGACAGACGCAAGAGCCAATAAGCATGCGAGTTTCCAATGCGCAACCGCGATTCGAGCCAATGAGGGTGAGGGGGCGTTTTCTTCGAGAAAAAACACCCCCTTTAGGATTCACGCACTTTAAATGTTTAATAAGGATATACGAGCGAGTAAATAATCAAACAGCCCTTTATTTAAAAGTCCTGTAAGCAGTTTAAATATAAAAACCTAAAACGTTTTTGGTCTGCTCAAACCAAAGTTGCAAAATTATAAAATTCAGTTAAATTCAATTCACATTTATTTGTATAGTCACAATCCATATAGTTTCAAAGCAGAAACTGCATATGTTTCTAATTTACAATTTAGAGTAAATTGTTATATCAGTGGTAAATGTGTCCAAGTAAAGTCCATATGTCCACAAATGTACAGTTCCAGGATAATACAACTCATGCAGTTTGTTAACATGCATTAATTTAGGCAGAAACAATGATCTAATTAAAGCTATTATTACAAGTTGTGATCATAATGATTACATTATATAGAAAATGTGGCAGTTTTGTATGCTGATTCAGAGTTGACGTCATCTGAAGTCTTTGCAGGAGTTGGTTCATCTGAAGTCTTCATAAGCGGCTGGATCGGAACTGGAGCTGGCATAATCAGAAACAGAAAAGTGCCTGCCCAGATCCAGCCCACATCTGGTACACGTAGAATCTACACATACCAGATGTGGGCCGGATCTGGTCGACACTATGTTGCCGTCTGGATAATTAGCATAGCTGCTGTTCATAATATTTCCAGCAAAAGATAATCATGTGCATTTGATCTGATATAACTGGAGTGCAAGATATGTATGTGAATGCTTGGCTAAAGAGATGTGTCTTTAATCTAGATTTAAACTGGGACTCCGGGAGAGTGAGTCTGAGCCCCGAACAGGGAGTCTATTTCAGAGTTTAGGAGCCAAACGCTGTACCTCCTTTAGTGGGCTTAGATACAGCCAAAAGTCCAGAGTTTTGTGACCTTAAAGATCGTAATGGATTATAAGATAGAAGATCAGTTAAATACACAGGAGATAAACCGTTTAGGGCCTTCTAGGTCAGTACTTTGTAATCAATACAGAACCTAATAAGTAACCAGTGTAGAGATGATAAAATTTGTGTTATATGATCATATTTTCTTGGCCTAGAAAGAACTCTAGCAGCTGTGTTTTAGACTAATTGTAGCTTGTTTATTGAGGATGCAGGACAACCATTGAGATCTGGGGAATTTGGAGGCCAATTCAACACCTACAACTTGTTGTTGTGCTCCTGAAACTATTCCTGAACCATTTTTCAGGCGCATTATCCTGCTGAAAGAGGCCAATAAAAGGAATACCAATGCTTAGTAGTACGAGTCAGGACCCAGGATGAACCATGTGATGTAACAGAAAAAGTGATTAATTAGACCAGGCCACCTTCTTCCATTGCTCCATGGTCCAGTTCTGATGCTCATGTGCCCACTGTTGGCGCTTTCGGCGGTAGACAGGGGTCAGCATGGACATCCTGACTGGTGAAGATGAAGAGATAATCAGTGTTATTCACTTCACCTGTCATAATGTTACGCCTGATCGGTATATGTAGGCCTAATAATTTATACTACACCCAAATTCATTCATCATTAATTATATTTATTCACAAAATATAAAAAGCAATATGATAGTTCACAAAAAAGAAAGAAAAATCATTTACTCATCCTCATATGTATGGAACATATAGTTTAGCTGCATGTGTTTCTGAGATGGATGAAGGCTGTATTTGTAACATATAAATATGTATAAATATATATTTTCGAAAGAAAAGTTGCTGTCTAACACCCAGATCTTTAGTGTAGAGGATGAAGTAACAGCACATCCTTCTAAAAGCAAATTGTATTCTAAGATATTCTGTGTGCATGTTTTTGGTCCAATAAGTAATACCTCTTATCTGAATTTTATTGATGAAAATTACAGGTCATCCAATATTTTATATGTTTAACACACTCTGTCAACTTGGATAATTATCATCGGCATAACAGTGGAAATGAATTCCTTGTTTTCAAATAATATAATCAAGGGGCAGCATGTATTACAAAAATAGCAGAGGGCCTAACACAGACCCTTGTGGCACACCATAATTTACGGCGTTTATATATATATATATATATATATATATATATATATATATATATATATATATATATATATATATATGAATTTTTGGCAGGAAGGCATTCAAGGCATTCAAGTTCCCTATTGTGATGTCCGAGTAAAACGGCTTGTCAAAGAAAAAGACATCGGTACAAGTGGGAGGGAAGTTAAGGTAAGTTATTTATATATATATATATATATATATATATATATATATATATATATATATATATATATATATATATATATATATATATATCATATAAAACACTGCAATATTTAATACAAAACAAGAATTGTCCATTTTTATTTTATGGTGACTTTAATGAAACACTCTGTTGTGATATAGAAAACCAACGAATGTTATTTTGATGGTTTAAAAATTGTGAATTTAATAATATATCCTAAATAAAAAAGAAATTTATTATGGGGAAATGTACTAAACTAATATTTGACTACCTCCCGCGCCGTTTCCAGGACTACCGGGGCTAGTTGACCCGGATCACGTGACAGCGCGGGGGTTTGTTGCTGTCACAGATTTGTAAAGTGTAGAGCCGCGAGACAGAGCCGTCTGGAGCGCGCGCACCGAAAAGATGGAGCAGTCGGCGTCAGGAGACCGGGTTTTCGCCGCGGAAGCCATCCTGAAAAGCCGCGTTAGGAAAGTAAGTAAGAAAGAATGAGGTTTACGGGTGCGGTGGGTGTTTTTACGACGTAAAGTAAACAGAGAGGGTCGTCTTTCGTTTGTCTCGCGATGCGGAGCTTCAAGGCGCCTGCAATGACAAGAGGGGGAGGCCTACTTGCAGATGTTTCCCTATTTAGCGACCCAGGGCATTTATTTGCATTGTCAGATTGGAAATAACAAGTCAAATGTGGGACATTTGGATATGCAACTTGAGTTTATGTTGTAAAATTGGGTTGTGCTGAGGTCGAGCTGACAACAGCCCGCTAAAAGAGCAGCAAGAGGGGGCTAAAAAGGGACAAAGTGTCTGGCATAAGTCCATGACAAAATCAATGCATGCTGGCTGACCCAAGATACAAAGATCTCAACAATGCAGGAGGATCGAGTAGTTTAAACACTGCACGGTGTCATGCCACATGGTTTAAAGTGTTGGTTGTGCTGTATTAGGCTACATTTAAACACACTTTAAATTATTAAATAATTGGGCATGAAGTTGAAATAGAGCATGCACTGCTTGGTTAGTGTTAAAGAGGATTTTCTGCTGTCTTTCGCTTCGCAGGGTCGAATCGAGTACCTGGTTAAATGGAAAGGTTGGGCTCTAAAGTAAGTGTGTAAAATATATAATATTTTCACATAGTTTATTATGCTGTTTGATTCAGAGTTGCAAACTGCAGATTAAACTTTTATGTTTGGAATGAATGTTTCAGGGAGTTTCTGCACAAGTAGTGTGTAACAAAAATAAAGTGGTTGCTATGTTACGGCTTTGAATAATTCATCTATTAACTGGCATAATTATAAAACGGAGAATTATTTTAAACTTGATCGTCAAACCTAATTTACATGAGGAGCATTACATTTCCATCTTGGTGGTAAGTAAACTACAACAAATTGACCCAAACTCTAGGTGTGAACGGTTTAAATCACGTTTACTGAATAACACTTTTGCACGCATTGTGAAATAGGCCTTATCATTGCAGAAGTGGGTAGCTGAAAGTTCAAGTAGTGTTCTGTTCTGACATGATATACTACATTTGAAACTATTGTAAAGGCACAATATGTACGAATTTTTGATTAAAATATCTAAAAAACACTAGAACGTTATATATTTTGTTGACTTGTGTACATGCATTATCCCAGATGTTTCCAAGAATTTTAAAATCCAGATAAATAAGCCAACTAAACCAGGACGCGCAACGTGTCCGTGCGTCACCTATCAATGACATCATACCCGCGTTCCCCTCGATTTCTGGTTTTATTTTGTAGAAACCATGGAAACACCAGAGACACTTTAATGTCTTGTGTTTTATTAGACAGGTGAGCAACTCACCGACAGAAAACTAATGATTTTCATACAGCTCAACACAGTTAGTCTTATTGTTTTAATCTGGTTTTCTTGATTTATCGCGAGTACCATGTTTCCCCATGCCTAATATCGCTCTAGCTCACTGCAGTGTGAACAAGTGTCTCATAGTATCCGCCGAGCGAATGCACAGAGTAGCATTATAACATAACTTTCAAGACACTCAAATGTGTCTAATATGATAAAACAGCGCTGCGTTACAACACATACGCTTGGGCATCATCAAGCCACGCCTTTGTTTTGAATACGCAACCTCTTGTGGCGAAAAATGACATATTGTGGGTTTAAGTTTTTTTTTTTTATTATAATGCATTGATTTAAATTGAGAGCTATATATAAAATTTACTTGTCACAGCACTATTTAAATGATCTGTAACAAGAAGAAAACCTGATATTAATATTAGAGATGCACCGATGTATCGGCCAATAATTGGTATCGGCCATTAAAAGCACTTATTTTCACTTTTGGCCAATCAGGGCTGTTTATGTCCTATCAATCAAAAGGGAGTGTAAAAACGTGTTCAGACTGCAACACATACTGAGTGTAAAGAAATCGCTCTCATGTTGAATTTAAGGCAAGTTAATGCGACAATAACGCATTAACAGTTTAAAAATAGCGACATTAAAGCAGGCTCTTTTTGACTATGAATCCCCCATAGTTTAAGCCAGGGTTGCCAGGTCTGCAGTTTTTCCCTACACCAAACATTATTTCTACCTCCATCCAAGAAACAAAGTCTCCTCTTTTAAATTATGTCCATTTTATCACAAAATTCAAACAATAATGGCGTTTTGACGCTATTAAATGTGACTTGACAAATCGCTGTAGCACCTGTAGTTTAACCGGAAGTGAAAAATACAGTACAACTACAGTACAAAAAAAAACATCACGCCCATGTAATAGCTTCATCAGTGTTTCAACCGTAGAGAGACGTCAATAAAACAGCTTGTAAACAGTGTCACTTAACGTTGCATTTACATGGTTTCCGCAGGTCTTAATTTGACCTTCTAGAATTTAAGGCCTTAAAGTGTTAGTTCACCCAATCATTAATGACTCACCCTAATGTCGTTCCAAACCCGTAAGCCCGCCGTTCACCTCCGGAACACAGTTTATGATATTTTAGATTTAGTCTGAGAGCTTTCTGTCCATCCATTGAAAGTGTATGCACACTCTACAGTCCGTGTCCAGAAAGGTAGGAAGAAAGGTATGAAAAACATCATCAGTAGTCCATGTGACATCAGTGGGTTAGTTAGAATCTTTTGAAGCATTGACAATACATTTTGGTCCAAAAATAACAAAAACTACGACTTTATTCAGCATCGTCTTCCGTGTTTGTTTTCAATCTGCGAACAAAGATTCAAACAGTTATGAATCAGCGTATTGATTCATGATTCGGTTTGTGTGTCAAACTGCTGAAATGTCACGCCGGGTCCCCTGCGTGACATTGGCGATCCGAATTCTGTAACGATTCACTGATTCATAACCGTTCAAATCTTTGTTCGCGGATTGAAAACAAACACGGAAGAGAAGACAATGCTGAATAAAGTCGTAGTTTTCATTATTTTTGGACAAATATATTTTCAAGAGATTCTAACTAACCCACTGATGTCACATATGGACTATATTGATGATGTTTTTATTTCCTTTCTGGACACGGACAGTATACCATGCAATGCGTGCATACATTCAATAGAGGACCAGAAAGCTATTGGTCTAAATATAAAATATCTTAAACTGTGTTCCGGAGATGAACAGCGGTCTTACGGGTCATTAATTTTCATTTTTGGGTGAACTAACCCTTTGAAAGCGTCTTCAATTGGAGCAGAATGTTAAATGCGGAATGTCATAGAATTTGTCAACTTTTGGATGAATAAATCAAAAGTAAGTCACTTAAAAGGATAGTTCACCCATTTTTATTTTGCATGTAATTATTTTATATGAAAATAAATGCCAGTTGAATATAATAGCTCTATTAATTTTAACCTCTAATATTATTGTAATGTACCAAATGAGAAGGTTCGCTGTGTAGAGTTTGCAGCATTATTTGGAAGATTTTTTTTCCCTTAAAGTCCCTGTAAAGGCAATTCTGAGATTTGTTTCTAAACACATTAGTATTGTTGAAACACATTACAAAGACTGTGAACTATCTAGCACTGAATTCAGAAGTTAGACCGTTAAGAAGTTTTTCACCATTGCTGTCTTCCGGATTTTATGGGCGGGGTTAAAACGCTGTTTCGATGGCGCACTGGAGCCGCTTGGCATGTGGCCCCTCCCCCATAACTAGAGCACATTCGCAATTTCGCATCAGTTCACCCGCTAGATTGTGAGTTACTGTCAGTACCGTTAGTTACTACAGCCTACAACTTACAAAACAAAACACAGACGATCTCAAGAAGAGGTGGATTAATTTTGTGAGCAGCTACCTTGATGGAGTGCTGAGGATCACCACCAACACCTGCCTCTGCAGTGTCTTTACACCGGATAGTTTTACAAACTTTCATCGGCAACAACTGGGATTCACTGATAATCCGCTGCAGAATGGGGCCGAAACGACTATCTCCGGCCCCGACCTTCATCCTCCCGTCCCGCCGACATCTGGTGCTGTCGTGACCCGTGAGTGTTGTTGTCTTGTGTGTTTACGGACGCTTTCCCGCGAGTGGGTGTGGTTTCGGCGCCAATCAACGGACACGCCCCAGCGTTTGAGAGCAGAGAATGCTGCTTATTTTTTCAAGATTTCGATAAGATATTTTATGTACTTAGTGGATTTTTTTATGATTCAAATTTGGCTAGTTGGTTAATAACACATTTATCTGTGGTGTGAGAAACTCAGAACACATGTTTAATTTTGACTTTACAGGGACTTTAAGAAAATCAAACTATTAGGTCCACAGAGAAATGTAGTATCACTCCATCTCTATTAAATATATCTGTTTGATTTTTTTAAACTGAAATCTTGATGGGGAACCTTTAAACCTTGTACCCATTACCATTTTACCTACATTACCGTTTTGTAATATAGACACAGCACATGGGAACCAGAGGAGAACATCCTGGATGATCGACTGATCACGGCCTTTGAGCAAAAGTGAGTGTCACTTAAAGACTTTGCCTTTACCTCTTAAAACTTAAATTCTAAAATGAAAGTAAATACAGTTATAAAAGGGAAAGAAGAAAACTATGTATTTCATATACAGTGTGTATGTCCCAACAGTTTATGTTTTCAGTGTAAGAGCCTGGAAAAGATTGTTTACATTTATTATTTTTCTTCTCTTGCTTAACTTTTCAAGCTTTTTCTGCCAGTTAGACTGGGAACTACCCTCTATGATGACTTTTTAAACAAAGAAGACTTGTATTATGCTTCAAAGGCTTTCATTTTTGATTGTTATGGTTTAGGCTTGACACTAAAGTGATGTCATATTTTCCTTGGCTTAAATGGTGCTGTCCTACATTTCATAGGGAGCGGGAGCAGGAACTTTATGGCCCAAAGAAACGTGGACCGAAACCAAAAAACTTTGTACTAAAGGTTTGAGTTTTCTTAAAACCTTCTTAGAAATCGATCCCTTTTTTACATTTTAAATGTTTTAATACAAGTTTATGCCTTGAGTTTCAAAACTTAAAATAAACGTCCTGTTTGAAACTTTAGTACCTCTTAGTCACATTTGCTTTTCGCCTGTCTAGGCACGGGCACAGTCGGGTGATAGACCTCGAACCTCAGTTACTCGACGCACTCCACCTTGCACCACTGCAAAGCCTCCCACCTCTGCCTCTTCCGCAAGTTCAGCTGCTCCTCAGCCCTCATCATCCTCTTCCTACTCTACCGCTCCAACCCCCAGAGTGCACTCTCTCGCTGCTGCTCATAAACTGAAGAAAGACATCCATCGTTGTCATAGAATGTCTCGACGACCTTTGCCACGAACCGACCCTCTGGCCGACCCCGCAGGAGCCACATCTTCATCCCGTCCTCCCATCTCTCCATTCTCCGAAACTGTCCGCATACTCAACCGTAGGGTCAAACCTCGGGAGGTTAAGCGGGGACGCATAATCTTGAACCTGAAGGTCATTGACAAATCTGAAAATGGTGGAGCTGCTAGTAGAAGGTCACCGCAGTCTTTTGTGGGGCGGGCGAAAATCCCATCCCGAAATCGCATCATTGGGAAAAAGCATGGGGACATGCCTTATAGGCCATTCCAGCATCCTATGAAGATGTTGGGCTTCCCAATGTACGGCCAGCCATTCGGGCTTCATCCCTGTGGGCCATTGTCCTCTATGGCCAATGAAGGGTCCAACACTGGAACTAATCGCAGAGGTTCCCCTGCAAATGCGCAGAAGTGTCAGTACCAGCCTCCACCTTCTCCATCCAGCTCCAGTGGGTCTAACGGGAGCTCCCCTTCACCTCAGAAACAACTGATTCAACCTGAAGCTCCTACTTCAACTAAACTGGGCTCCGCAGCCTCATCACGTTCCCGAGGTGCCTCCCAACATGCCTCCCAACCTCACCCAAAGTCCAGCCCGGCGCCATTCCTACCTTCCTCACCCTCCTATTCGTCCTCCCCATCATCCTCTCTTGAAGACGAAGACCAGGGCTCTCCGAATCTCACCACTTCTCGGGGCGGAAAACGGAAACTTCGACAACGAACCCAGCCGGGTCAAGCCTCGGTCAGCCAGGTTAGTGACCGCACTACTGCCCCACTTCTTGAGGAAAATAGGGTGCCAAAAGAGGGGGACCCCGATTGGCACCCTGAAATGGGCTGTGCCAATGTAGTTGTGACTGACGTCACCACAAACCTTCTCACAGTCACCATCAAGGAATTCTGCCATTCTGGAGCGGGTTCTGAACCCTCCTCCCCTTGCCAAGCTGACAACCCACCCTCTCCCACCACAGCTGCCTCTTGAAAGTTCCCCCTATATGCCCCCAACCAAAATATCTGCCCACTTAACCCCATGAGAACTTGCCATAATGATATTAACGCACCCTAAAATAGTTGCCGTTAATGAAATTAAAATGTATTTTTGGTGAAATTGAGATATATTGATGTAATTTTAAAGGCAGGGTTGCTTCCCTTGACCTATAATTTTTAAACAGCATGTTATGATGGTTTTGTAGTACTTCATGCCTTTCTTCCCCCTCTTTTTTTTCCCCAGTGATCCTGTCTTTCCACAGCCTTTTTGCCCAGTAATTGCACCTTGTCTTGTCACCACCAGTGCTGTAGAGACCACCATTCCTATATCTCCAGACCTAAAGTTCAGAATCCACCCAAGAAATGTTGATCTCAACAGCTTTCTTGGATTCGAGATGTTGTACCAAGAATTTCTTTATCTTTTGAGGTGCATTGTTATTAGGATACCGAACACTCCTGCTTTGGAAGTTCAGCCAGTGTGGGTGAAGATTTTGTATCCGCACACGCTCTTGTTAGATAACACTTATTGTGGCAATATGCCCATTTAGGCATCCAACCCATCACCAACTGTCTCCTTTGCTAACGAAGAACCATTGCTCATGAAGAACCCAAGTCATCGTGGCGCTCACTAGATCACCCGGGCGTGGACGTGACTGTATTTATATACACCTAGCTGCGAAATCCTGATGACAGTTAAGTTATTTCCTTCCACTTGAACGCTTTGATCCAGATGTCTGCTGAGACTCTAAACTGACTCAAGTGTGAATGCTGAGGACTGCATCTTAAGTGTGGTACTGTACTTTAAACCTTCCACATACTCAACAACCCACTTTCTTTATTGGAGAAGTACCTTCTCATATTTGCCTTCTGACTACATTAGTTTGTGTTTCATGTAATAGTTACTGTATTTTTGGGGTTGGTAACCAGAGGTAACTTCTCTCAGAACTTGATTGGAGGAGTTCAAATACCATTTTAGAGACTTTTAGAGTAAGTGGGTCTCAAACCTACCAAATATAACAGATTGCCTTGGTTGATGAAACCCTCTTTCGCACTCTGAAACGATACAGTCCGGGACCATGTTTATTGTGAGTGTTGTGCTGATGACTGCATGTCGTCCAGGTGCTAGAGTTGCCAATACAGACCTGGGATAAAGCTAGCTTGTTTAGTAAGTAGATGCTTGGGATGTGTCTGTACTGGTATTGTTATTGGTCTAATAATATCTATCTAGTTTTGAAAACGTTATCTGTGCATTGGTAGCAGATACATATACGTATATTCATAGATGCCACATTACCGGCTGTTTTTATGTGCCGCTATACGTAAGTCGTCCGCCATATTGAAACAGTCAAAACTGGTCCAGGAAGATTCGAGAAAGTTGACTAAGCGTCTGCAAATGTAATGGGATGCATGTATGAATTTATATCTGCAATAGACTTCAGCTGATGATTTTTTAAAACTAACACATTACAAGGCGCCAGCTGAAACAACATTAAAAAGTTACCATAGTAAAAGTAAAAACATTAAAAAGTACCATAGTAAAAACTGTAATATTGAGTTAATTCATATAAAAACACTAACTAACACATTGTCACCTGTGTGAAAGGTTATCCTATTTCTTGGGGAATTTAAAGGCTTTTCCAAGCTTTATAATGGGAGTGAATGGTACCTTGAAGGCCAAAAAAGTGCATCCATCCATCATAAAATTAATCCACACGGCTCCAGGGGGTTAATAAAGGCTTTCTGAAGCAAAGCGATGCGTTTTTGTAATAAAAATATCCATATTTATAACTTTATAAATGATCCCTGGCTTCCAGTAATGGCTGTACGTGAATCGAGTTTCGACAGAAGAGTGACCTCTGACCCGGTGTATTGATGAATGCGGAAGCGCAGAGGATAGAGCAAAACAAAACTTCGGTCACAAATTAAAAGTCTAACACAAGATTTTTTTTTATATATAGAGAAATGCCGTTACCGGAAGCCAGTGATTCTAGTTTATAAAGTTCTAAATATGGATTTTATTACAAAAACACATTGCTTCACTTCAGAAGGCATTTATTAACCCACTGGAGTTATATGGATTACTTTTATGATGGATGGATGCACTTTTTTGGGCATAAAAAATATAGGGTACCATTCACTCCCATAAAGCTAGGAAGAGCCAGGATATTTTTTAATATAACTCTTGTGTTTGGCTGAAAGAAGAAAGTCATATACACCTAGGATGGCTTAAGGGTGAGTAATTTATGGGATAATTTTCATTTTTGGGTGAACTATGCCTTTAAATCTCTGTGATTTCACAGTGCTCAATGTTGTGATGACACACTGACGGTTACAAGATGGCGGGCCCACTTACTTGTCTGGAGTGTTGAATGTGGCATCTATGTGTGTATATATATATCTATCTATGAGCAGATACACCACTTGTATCTACTCAACTTTTACTTGGGTTGTAGAGTGCAGTTACGAAGGTTAAAGGAATAGTTCATCTAAAAATGACCATTCTGTCATCATTTACTCACCATCATGTTGTTCCAAAACCGTACCAGAATGTTGATGCTATTTTCCATACAATGAAAGTGGATGGGGAACAGGAGCTGTAAAACTCCAAAAAAGAACAAATGACTTATTCCTGTATTTGTGCTGTATTCCAAGTTGTATGAAGGCATCCGATAGCTTTGTGTGAAGAATGGACTGAAATGACATTCTTTAAAATTCTGTCATTAATTACTCCCCCTCATGTCAGTCCAAACCGGTAAGACCTTGACCTGAAAACCTGAAATCCGAGAGCTCTCTGACCCCCTATAGACAGCAACCCAACGACCAGTTTTTAAGGCCCAGAAAGGTAGTAAAGAAATTGTTAAAATAGTCCATGTGACTCATGTGGTTCAACCTTAATTTTATGAAGCGACGAGAATACTTGAATAATTAACTGGAGTTCTGATGTAGAACCTGGAAGCTCTGCAGGTCCAGTGTTTACTACGTGAACAACGTCAGAGATTGACACAGATGAGAAGAAATAGGTTTTTTTTGCGCACAAAAAGTATTCTCGTCGCTTCATAACATTACGGTTTACCTACTGAAGTAATAGGGACTATTTTAACAATGTCTTTACTACCTTTCTGGGCCTTGAAAGTGGTCGTTGTGTTACTGTCTATAAGGGGTCAGAAAGCTCTCGGACTGCATCAAAAACATCTCCATTTGTGTTCTGAAGGTGAACGAAGGTATTACGGGTTTGGACCGACATGAAGGAGAGTTTTTGTGTGAACTAGCTCAAAATTTGTGCTAGAAAAGTTTGCTTAACAGCCTCGGTCACCATTCACTTTCATTATAAGAAAAAAAGAGCAGCTTGGACATTCTGCTAAATATCATCTTTTATGTTTTATTGAAGCAAGGTTTAAAAATACAAGAAACTGAGTACATGATGACAGTTTTTGTGGGAAATTAATTTAATATTTACTGAAAGCTAAAGGGTTTAGTCGTGTCATGGTGTAACTTTATTATTTTAGAATTGTGGGAAGCTTTTCACAGGCTTAGTTTGGGCAGTCCAGCAAGCAATATTAAAACCTGCCACATTAGGCCTAAAAAAACAGGTTAACACACAGTTTATGGCAGCTAACTTGGTTGTACTGAAGGATGATAAAATGTCAGACTCCTCCGGAGGACAAAGGCAAACCTCATTATAAGATTTAATTATAGAACACAATTAAGTTCCACTTGTAGTCATATAGCCATCCTCTAATGGAGCACTTTTACTCTATCACTGTGCCTTTAGGGAGAAATGAACCTTAGAAAAATGGCTTTTTTAATAACGTTTTTCCCAAAATTATTTACAAATATTGACAATTTGTATCATTTTTAGAATGGGAGCATGTGTATATGTGTATGAACTTTTTTAATAACTTTAGTTTACCGGCTTCTAAACATTATTGTGAACTCGTCTAACTGGTTCTTTTTGTTCATCAAAGTCAAAACGTTTATCCCAGGTCTGATATAATTCATGTTGTGAGCATTACCCCCTGGTGCTGCCCCACGTTGGGCGCCACGTTCGGTTCATCTGTACAGAAATATATCTAATATCGAAGCATGTGTTGCATTTAGCTGCTCTGTTCGACCCCCTGATGTTGTTACCTTTGCCCTCAAAGTGTTCCACAAACAGTCAAGTCTTCGTTTACCTTTATATCCGTAATGTTAGAAAATAGATGTTGC
>CM040929.1:25122464-25257464 GCA_023029165.1 Gobiocypris rarus | reverse complement strand
CCCAGTTTTCCAGCCTGTCAAGAAGTATGTTATGGTCAACAGTGTCAAATGCGGCACTGAGGTCGAGTAGCACCAGAATTGATGTTTTGCCTGTATCTGTATTGGCGAATATCATTTATGATCTTTATGAGCGCTGTTTCTGTGCTGTGATGTGGTCGGAAACCAGATTGAAAATTGTCAAAGTATCCGTTTGAGCTTAAGAATTTGTTCAGCTGACTGAAGACAACTTTTCAATGATCTTGCCTATGAAGGAGATTTGAGATTGGTCGGTAGTTGTTCAATATGGAGTTATCCAGATTTCTCTTTTCAGAAGAGGCTTAACTACTGCGGTTTTTAGGGAGTTTGGAAAATTCCCATTGAGAAGTGATGAGTTTACCACTTCTAGCAGATCTGCTTCTAAACATTTAAACACACTTTTGAAAAAAGAAGTGGGGAGTGTGTCAAGGAGGCAGGTTGATGTTTTAAGGTGCTGCACCGTTTCTTCTAAAATTTTATAATCAATTGCTTCAAAATCAGACATAGTAACTTTCCGAGGTTGTGGTCTGATCTGACTGACCCAAAGCAACTCACGGATGTGCTGATCGCCTTCCTGATATTATTTATTTTCTCTGAGAAGAAGGAAGCAAACTCACTGCATTTTCTGTCAGAGAGCATTTCACTGGGAATGTGACTCGGGGGGTTTGTCAGTCTCTCTACAGTAGCAAAAGAGTGCGCGTGTTGTTTATGTTTCTGTTTATAATATTTGAGAAGAAGGTCTGTCTAGCCTTGCCTAGTTCCACATTGAAATCATGAAGGCTGTCTTTATAGATGTTATAATGGATTATAAGTTTTGTCTTCCGCCACATGCGTTCAGATTTCCTGCATTGTCTTTTCATTATTTGCACTGCCGTTGAGTTTCTCCAAGGTGCTTTCTGTCTTCCACTCTTTTTCTTGACTTTCTCAGGAGCAATATTATCAATTACACTCTTAACTTTTGAGTTAAAGGAGTCAAGGAGAGAATCAACAGAGTCTGCGGATATGCTTGGTGTTAGAGATATAGCCTTCATAAATAGCTCACTAGTGTTCTCATTTAAGCTTCTCTTTTTGACAGCGACAGATCTAGCTTCAATGGCAGGAGAGATTGAAATATCAAAGAAAATACAGAAATGATCAGACAATGCTACATCTTTAACAACAATTGATGAAATGTTTAGACCCTTGCTGATAAGTAAGTCTAGAGTGTGTCCACGATTGTGTGTGGGACCATGTACATGCTGTGTCAAATCAAAAGTGTTAAGAACAGTCATGAGCTCTTTTGTTGTACTGGATTCAGCATTGTCTATGTGAACGTTAAAATCCCCAGCAATGGCAAAACAATCAAACTCTGAGGAGATTATTGATAACAGCTCTGTAAAGTCCTCAGTAAAGGATGGAGAGTATTTTGGAGGCCTGTAAACAATGATAAGCAGGATGCGTGGAGCACCTTTAACACAATACCCAGATATTCAAAAGACAGATAGTCACCAAATGACACTTGCTTACATTGATAGACATCTTTAAAAAGAGCAGCAACACCCCCACCCCTTCTTAACGCTCTGCACACACTCATAAAAGTAAAGTTAGGAGGAGCTGTTTCATTGAGGACTGTTGCACTGCAGTTTTCTTCAAGCCAAGTTTCATTTAGAAGCAAAAAATCTAGGTTGTTTGTGGTTATTAAGTCATTGACTAGAAATGATTTGTTCTTAAGTGAACGGATATTTAAAAGTGCTAACTTAACAGTATTAATTTTTTCCCCAACAGTAATCTTAGTTTGACATGTAATAGGCAGCAGATTAGATGGGTTTGCTATACGGTCTGAGAAGGTCTTACACTTTCTATCACGTAACAGAACTGAAATAGAGAAAGAGACAGGCACACTGGGTTCCCGTTCTGTAAACATTTGATAAAGTTACTGTTATCATGGCGGGACCCAACACACATCACTGAGAGCTGGTATCAGTTGTTTTGGGTTCACCTACAACAGATGGAGGAGGGTGTTGGCCCTGTCGTTGTGACCGAAGAAATCTCACAGGAGGAGGCTGAGAGCGAGCTGGGCCCACAGGCTTTGATGGTTGTGGGGCTCGACGCTCTTTGGTTGATATCTGGGGCTGCAGAAATCGAGTGTGATAGTCTGGTTCCAGCATAGACCATTTGCTCCATTCTCTCTGAGAAGCTCAGAAGCGGGGATGCTGGTGAGAGGGATAACATGTCTGGTGAGGGTGGCTGTTGTTCTGGTGTTATCGGAGGCTGAATTATGTTATCATCCATTTCATGGAGTGACTTAGACATTTCATGCAGTTTCCTGTTCAGACTAGTCATAAAGCGTAACAGTTCACTAGTCTGACCCCCCTTAGAGCCCACCCTTTCGTGCACCTCCACAGTATGGGCAGAGATGTTACTGTTCAGTCCCTCAATCTGTGTTAGTTCTAATATGTCACAGTCTGTCTGTGGTGAGCACTGTGGGCGGGACTCAGATGGGAGTGTGTCAGTGTCCTTGTGGAGTGTGACAGCTGCATGTCCATTCAGATGCTGAAATGAAGTCCTGTAGTCGTCCATAGTCTGTTCAGGTGTGTGTGTGCCATTCAGGTCGAGTGAGTTAGCACACACAGCTGAGGGATGGTGTAGGGAAAAGTGAATGTTGTCCTTTAGCACTCTTGCACCAAGTTTGTTTGGGTGAAGGCCATTTGATGTAAATAATTGTCTCTGGCTCCAGAATAGATTAAAGTTGTCGATGAAGTTCACTCCCTTTATGTTGCAGGTTTTTTGCAGCCATGTATTAAGCCCAAGTAACCGTGAAAACCTATTTGTTCCTCTTGCTGGAAGTGGTCCACTGATGAACGGTTGAACTTTTAGTTTTCTAAGTGTTTCAAAAAGTACATTGAAATCCCTCTTAATGAGTTCTGACTGCTCTCTCTGAATATCTATTTTCCCCACATGAATGACAAGTCGATTTGCAGTCTTATGTTTCATCAGAATGTTCTGAATTTCCTGTTTACGTCAGAAACTGTAGCTTGTGGAAGGCAGCATGTAGTTGTATCCCTGCTGCTAATGTTTCTGACTGTGGAGTCCCCCACTATCAGAGTCCTGGGCTCGGCTGCGCTCTGAGCTGAGTGCCGCTGTCTGCTCGACCTTGAGCGCCTGTTAGCATTAGAGTTAGCTGCGGGCTGATACGATCTGTGTTCGTTTACATTCATCATATTTGGGGATTCATCACCCACATTCATTAATACTTCAAATCTGTTTTTAAGTTGTATAGTTGGTGGTAGGAAATCAGCATTTGCAATCCAGATAGATAGATAGATAGATAGATAGATAGATAGATAGATAGATAGATAGATAGATAGATAGATAGTCAGAGAGACAGATAGTTAGCGCTTTAAAGGGAAGGTGGATGACGAACGGCTGACGAGTCCTGGAGGCGGGCTCTGCTGAGGAGGAGGAGGATGATGTCGCTGCGGTCATGGCTCCCGTACCGCGTATCCCAGTGCAATAGTAAATAACTTCAATGAAAGGAAACGCGTCGCCTCTGTTTATAGCAGAGAGTTGCATTTTAAAGATACTTATATTTATTTTTTTAGTTTAAAACCGTAGCTTTTAAAATCTCCTCTATATGCGAGCGAGCTATGGATGTGCAGGTTGCAAAGCATTGCAGCATCAAGTCTGCAGCGAAACCGCAGAATGCATCTGAATGCGGGATGGAAAACGCACCAAAGAAGAAGTCACGGACGAGAAGAGGCAAAAGAGGGAAGCGACGGAGGGGCAAGAAGGCCAACGAGCCTCCGCCGTTTCTACCACCGGAGGTAATAGATGTATTTTGGCGGATGCTAACCATTAGCCAGCGGAGATGATTCCCACTGTACATATCAATAAACACAATATCAAACAGTCCCTGTTCTACATTACGGTAAAACAGCATATTTATAACTCAAAATGTGTTCAGCTGCTCGCGAAGCAAATAACGTTACACAACATTGGGAACTCCAAAATATCGTACAGTTATTGATGCTACTGTAAAATCATAATAAATGAATATAAGAGCAATTTAAAGTGTGAGAAGTTTTCTGTGTGCTTTTTAAATGTAGTTTACTGATTGATGACAGGCTAGTGAATTACTAATTTACTAGTAATACTAATAATTGTATGATTTTTGGGGTCACGAACAGATATGTTATTATAATCATTTTGTTAGATGATAGTTTGTCAAATCTAAATAAATATAATAATAAAATAAATAATAAAACCCTGCAGTGCCAAATAAATACATTTTATGCAGGTATTTTTCATTTTGTAGTATTTTGTTTTGTTTTTAGCCAGTACAAAAATATGTGATAAGGCAGTTTTTTGCAAGAATTTATTTATATTTTAATTGAATTTATTGTTTTATAGGCTGAAGAGGGAAACATTGAATACAAGGTACGCAAACACTACAATCACAATCTGATTTAGTGAAATTTAAGTTAAACTTTTTAAAAAAATATATACTTTTTTATCATCACAGTTCATCTAATTTTGTCTTTTTTCACCCAGTTGAAGCTGGTAAACCCCACGCAGTATCGCTTTGAGCACTTGGCCACACAGTTGAAATGGCGACTGCAGGAGGGCCGGGGGGAGGCGGTGTATCAGATCGGGGTGGAGGATAATGGTCTGCTGGTTGGACTTACAGAAGAAGATATGAAAGCATCGCTTAAGACTCTTCGCAGAATGGCAGAAAAGTATGTATTCAATACATCAACCAGTTAGTTAAAGAGGACCTATAATGCTTTTTTACAACTTTTTTAGTGTGTAATGTTTCTGTTTGCCTCCATTGTAGTCTAGAGGGAAAGATATCTAATTGTGATATTTTGGTTTTGAAAAATTGTGATTTGCGATTTAAAATACTTTTTTAAATTTATTTTTTACAAAATGAAAAGTGTGTGAATATATATATATATACAGGTCCTTCTAAAAAAATTAGCATATTGTGATAAAAGTTCATTATTTTCCATAATGTAATGATAAAAATTAAACTTTCATACATATATATTATATATATAGATTCATTGCACACCAACTGAAATATTTCAGGTCTTTTATTGTTTTAATACTGATGATTTTGGCATACAGCTCATGAAAACCCAAAATTCAATCTAAAAAAATTAGCATATCATGAAAAGGTTCTCTAAACGAGCTATTAACCTAATCATCTGAATCAACTAATTAACTATAAACACCTGCAAAAGATTCCTGAGGCTTTTAAAAACTCCCAGCCTGGTTCATTATAGAGCTGCAACTAACGATTATTTTTTCTGTCGACTAATCTAGCGATTATTTTTGATTAGTCGACTAATCTAACGATTATTATTATTATTTTTTCAATCTAGTGTTCTTTTTTTGATTAGCTAATGAATCCTTTGGATAACTATACAAAAATGATAAGTACTACTTCTAATATAATATTTCAACTGTTATTAAATTTTTACCAAAAGTACTGCAAGTTAGTTTTACAGTATACAAAAATAAAGTGCCATAAAGTATCTTTTACAATCATGTTGAGTATGCTATCGGTAAGTGTAACTGCCAGCTGGGGCCATTATGCAAGATGAATGTATGACGCGACGTCGGACGCATTTCACGCACATTTTGAAAGAATTCTTCTTCTAAGCTTTGCCTCTTCCTGAGAAAAAACAAACACAATAATTGCAGCACTAATGCAACTACCACTTTGACACTTCAAATAGTTTATCGTAAATTGTAAAACTAATACAAATTAATTGAGTGGTTTAGTCCACATTTTCTGAAGAGACACAATCACTTTATATGATGAACAGATTTAATTTAGGCTTTTATTCACATATAAACATTCATCAACGCACACATCAGTTGTGGAAAATGGAAGCTTAAGCATGTTCACTGGATGTCACACCGCACGCGTAAGCAGGGCGTAAGCAGCACATATTTTTTTTGGCGCTCATGTTAACAGATTAGAGCATTCACACTGGCAGCGCGTAGCAGGAGCAGAGCAGAAGCGTCAGTGCGCGATCGTTTCGCGCCGGGTCTATTTTTGACGCTCACGCTGAATTAAAGCCACAGTGCATTGTTCTGATCAAAACTGACCTGATTAACATGCAAAATAACTAATTTCACCTTGAAATCATGTAGTGAAGTGTTCTGTGTGTTTCACAAACACCATATGACATCCGGCGCTGTGATTAAAAAAATAAAATACTGGAAAACACACTGCCAGTTTTGCTCAAACTTCAAATTCCTGTTTAAATGATTAAAACTAGAGGCTTATATTAACATTAAGAGTACTTTTATCACGTAAACTACCTTTATACAGCATGTTATGTGTGTTTGGGAAAGAGGAGAACACAGTCGCATTTGCAGAAGATATACGCTGCCCATCATTAATCAAAGCACGAGACAGACAGGGGTCGGAGAAAACCGGGAAAGTGACAGAATTGACGATATTCGTCTGTATTTGCAATATACGAGCCAGCGGTTCAGCTGCGCGAGGCAAACGCAGCCAGTGTGAATGTACAACTGACGCGCGCGGCTCCCGCTCTCCATACGCACCGCTTCTGCCCTGCCAACACACTGCTAGCGTGTGCGGTGTGAAGCCGGTGTGAGGAGCTCGTGCATCGCAGTGCTGCCGTGGTAACGTAACGCCATTTCGGCTTTGCAAAGGGAACAAAGGACCATTTTGGTTGGCCTCTGTTTAAAGTATCCCCATACTTTTGATAATCGTGGTCTAGGTTTTTGTGATAGAATGGAACTTTCTCCATTCCCAGGAGCAGGAGCCGCCATTACGCGAGATGAATGTATGATGCGACGCGTCGGCAATTTCACGCGCCGCGTCGGCGTATTTCCGTGGTCGGCGTCGTCGATGGCGTCGACAGCGTCGTTGCAGCACTAGTTCATTACTCAAAACCGCAATCATGGGTAAGACTGCCGACCTGACTGCTGTCCAGAAGGCCATCATTGACACCCTCAAGCGAGAGGGTAAGACACAGAAAGACATTTCTGAAGCAGAATAGGCTGTTCGAGTGCTGTATCAAGGCACCTCAGTGGGAAGTCTGTGGGAAGGAAAAAGTGTGGCAAAAACACTGCTGAGAAGAGGTGACCGGACCCTGAGGAAGATTGTGAGAAGGACCGATTCCAGACCTTGGGGACCTGTGGAAGCAGTGGACTGAGTCTGGAGTAGAAATATCCAGAGCCACTGTGCACAGGCGTGTGCAGGAAATGGGCTACAGGTGTCGCATTCCCAGAGAGAAGCAGCACTGGACTGTTGCTCAGTGGTCCAAAGTACTCTTTTTGGATGAAAGCAAATTTTGCATGTCATTCGGAAATCAAGGTGCCAGAGTCTGGAGGAAGACTGGGGAGAAGGAAATGCCAAAATGCCTGAAGTCCAGTGTCAAGTACCCACAGTCAGTGATGGTCTGGGGTGCCATGTCAGCTGCTGGTGTTGGTCCACTGTGTTTTATCAAGGGCAGGGTCAATGCAGCTAGCTATCAGGAGATTTTGTAGCACTTCATGCTTCCATCTGCTGAAAAGCTTTAAGGAGATGAAGATTGCGTTTTTCAGCACGACCTGGCACCTGCTCACAGTGCCAAAACCACTGGTAAATGGTTTACTGACCATGGTATTACTGTGCTCAATTGGCCTGCCAACTCTCCTGACCTGAACCCCATAGAGAATCTGTGGGATATTGTGAAGAGAAAGTTGAGAGACGCAAGACCCAACACTCTGGATGAGCTTAAGGCCGCTATCGAAGCATCCTGGGCCTCCATAACACCTCAGCAGTGCCACAGGCTGATTGCCTCCATGCCACGCCGCATTGAAGCAGTCATTTCTGCAAAAGGATTCCCGACCAAGTATTGAGTGCATAACTGAACATAATTATTTGAAGGTTGACTTTTTTTGTATTAAAAACACTTTTCTTTTATTTGTCGGATACAATATGCACATTTTTTGAGAAGGACCTGTATATAGTTCTTATGTATTATGACTAATAAGTAATACCAATATTTATGATTATTATTATTGCCTTATATATATATATATAATATTTAACAAAATAAGAAATATTACTATTAACATTACATTTTCATTATTAAATAGAGTAAATATAGCAAGTAAATATAACAATATAATAATCAAAATTTATATTTTACAGAAAACTTATTTTACAAAAAAACTGCAGGGTTACCTGTTAACATGCAGGCAGCCTATGACCAAAAATCACTAGAAATGTCTTAAGGATTTATTATACAATATTATTATTATTATTATTATTATTATTATTATTATAAAAATCTGTGATATCAATTTCTTAATTTTTGTCTGGCGGTATGCAAAATCAAGAACGATTCTATGACTTTAATATGAAATATGAGCCTTTTATGCACCCACTGTTGGGAAAAACTCCTGTACACTGGAGAAAAACAAAAGGATTGTCATAAACATTTATTTCGAGAAGTATTATTTTTTACCTAAAATAAGATGGAGTGAGCACTCCTGGGAGCTAAACACACTCATGTTTCATTCATACTGGAGGCCAGAGAGCGCCCTCGAGCAGAAACGCCACATTTGCCTCAGAGAGAAGAAATATAATGACGTTTGTTTTCAGGAAGCTAGCGCTGTGTAGCTGAATAAAAAGAAGATAGAAACAATGCGACAATATATGGTGTATTTGAGTTCTTCAAGCCTTCTCGGGTATTTTCATAATAAAGTATATTATAATGCAGTGCTAATCGACATAGACTTCTTCACTGTATGGAATACTATAAAATAACTAATCGTCTGCCTCATTTTGTGATAAGAAGCCAGCCACATCCGCTCACAAAAAGGAAATATCAAACACTTGACTTACGATATGAAGTGAGTTAAAACATTATTAAAATTTTTTTTTCTCAAACTCACAGAGCCGCTCTTCTCTGACACACTGGGCGTATATTTATTTAATTAAAATGGCAGCCTTTACACTTTCATAATCACACATAAGCCAAATCTCGATTGCGCTTCGTTTACGATTAATCGTGCAGCCCTCCGGATTACGTAATCAGATTCCAAAAATTAAATACCGTATTTTGTGAATATAAATAAATAAATATATATATATATATATATATATATATATATATATATATATATATATATATATATATATATATATATATATATATATATATATCATAAATACATCTCAACGGTTTGTCTTATATTCAGGGTCTAGACTTAAATGTCAACAATAAACCCGCAAAAATAGTTGGCGCCAAATACATGTAAAATGACTGTGCCAAAAAGTATGGTGTGTCAGAGTGTAATGTTACAAGATCACGAGCACAAAAAGATTGTGTACTCAAAGAAAATCTTACTCTCTAGGAACCGCTTTCAGCAGAGGACAGGGGTCAGAATGGGCACCATGACTGTTCTGCGGCTATACAGCCCCATACGCAACAAACTGCGATGCACTGTGTATTCTGACACCTTTCAATCAGAACCAGCATTAACTTCTTGAGCAATTTGAGCTAGAGTAGCTCGTCTGTTTGATCGGACCACATGGGTCAGCCTTCGCTCCCCACATGCATCAATGAGCCTTGGCCGCCCATGACCCTAGTATTGTGTTGAAGCTTGTGCATATAGTAAGAGGTGTGACATTATCTAAACATGCTCAAAGCGGTTGACCAATCACTGTTACAGGCAACCAATCAGAGCACATTGCACTTTCAGAAGGAGGGGCTTCATGGAGACAGAAACTAAACAGTGTTAACTGACAGACTGGGAAGAGAGGGGCTGCAACAATATAGCAAATATGTGGAAAATAATGTGTTTTTTGAACATTCAAGCATGAACACCTGTCTAGTAGAGCCCAAAAACAAAATCAAGACTTTGTTAAAGGGCATAATATGTCCTCTTGAATTATTTAATCTCAATGTGTAAGATATGGCTTACAGGCGTGTTGTGTTGTCTTGGTAAGACTCTGTGACTCTGCGCAGGGTTGGAGCTGATATCACACTCCTGAGAGAGAGGGAGGTGGACTGCGACAGAGCTCGGCGGAAAATCGCAGAAGTTCTTGTGAGGAAAGTTCCAGATGACCAGCAGGTTAGCTCGTGAAGCCTCACTTAGATTCCGTTTTAATTGCCATTGTGAATTGTGGTTGTTAGGGTTAGTCATACATGTACTTACATGTAGCTTGCACATACAATGACCAGAATTTTTTGGTAACACTTTTTTAGTGTCCTTCTTATATATGTTTCATGTACTAACTATAATAATAACAGCAATTTATGCATAATTAAATGCAACTAACCCTAAAACAAACCCTAATTTTACCCTAACCCTATAGTAAATACATGTTAATTAATTAATAATACGGACTCTGAAGCGCACAGGCCTTTCAGACAACAAGCGATCGGGATTCAGCTCTTTCATGGATTATTGGGTTTCAGTGGTCAAACAGATGTAAAAATGCACGTGCTGGCAAGTATTCAGGTAAACACAGTAGTGTATGTCTTAAGTGAACGTATGAATGATCTATATAATTTATATAGATCAGTGGAACGTACAGAGAGTTGAGTGAGAAATCGTGTGTTACAATGAATTTGGTCCGTCGAGGTCTTAAAGGGCGGACCTCATATTCTGTGTGATTTAATGTTAATCGACTTTTATATATATTTGATTTTTGATTTATTTCTTGACTTGCAGCTGTTAAATAGACCCACTGAAGCTGAAAATAAAGCACTGTTTTTGTCATATTGTTTGTAATTTGCATGTTTTACTTTTTTTAAAAGATCAAATTAAAAATCTATATTGTAATTATAAAAGTACATAAAAAAATACTAAATTACTCGTATCATGATTTAAGATTTTGGTCATCCCAAACAGTTCAGTAAGTGTAAACATTTTGTATTTAATTTGGTTCTATCTAAATAGTTTTTGTGGTTTTTAATGGGGGCAAAAGAAAATATTTTTTTTAAATTTAAAAGCAATTGCAAACATATCGAGATATATATTGAATATCGTAAAAATTTGAAAATATCGATATATATATATTTTTTGGATATCGCCCAGCCCTAGTTGCTACCATAGACATAAACTTTTATCCCAGTACTTCTGTGATAATATTAATATTTGTAACACAGAAATAATGAAAAAAGCCCCTGTGGAGGCTGTGGGATAACTGCTCTCTCTGGCTCAGTGCCAGCATGAAGATTTGAATGTTCCGATGTGCTTTTGTCAAAGGCTTAATAGACATATGATTCGTTGTTTTTTAGGAATGAGATCATGTGGGTGTTTGAATCGAGATTGCGATCTTTTAGCGATTAATCGTGCAGCTCTAGTACATGTACACGACATCGATTTACTAAAAAAACGTGTACAGGCGACATCGTTTTCAAAACGAACCCCAAGCACTATATTATTCATGCCAGGCCAGTAGGTGGCGATGTCACTTTGTAAATAAATTGACTGAACTATTGACGCCTATTGACTGAACACATAATACACATGCGCATAACATCATCGTTTTCACAAATTGTAGATTACATTGAGATGATAATGGTAACGTTTTAAAAAATTTGCACTTTGAAAAGCGTTTTCAAAAGTTTGCGCTTTCAGGCCCCAAAAACTTATAAAACGTTTTCTGTTTTTAGTTGAAAATGGTTCTGCTTAAACAGCCCCTAACAATGTATGCTTTATCAAATTGGTGTGTGTAGTTCCTGGATCTTCGCGTGGCTGTTCTGGGTAATGTGGACTCAGGGAAGTCAACTCTCCTGGGGGTGTTGACTCAAGGCGAGCTGGATAACGGGCGTGGCAGGGCGAGACTCAACCTCTTTAGACACCTGCATGAGATTCAAACCGGACGCACCTCCAGCATCAGTTTTGAGATCCTTGGCTTCAACAGCAAAGGAGAGGTGAGACTTAAAAACCCACAAGTACATGTTTTTTCAGTAGAGCATTAAATGGGATTTAAACCAACAACCTCTTACTTGCTAGCATATACACATGTTGGTTTGAGAAATAATTGTCTTTTGCGTGGTTTTAGGTCGTAAACTACAGTGACTCCCGTACAGCAGAGGAGATCTGTGAGAGCTCTTCTAAGATGATCACGTTTATTGATCTGGCTGGTCATTATAAGTATTTGAAGACCACCATATTTGGCTTGACAAGCTACTGTCCAGACTTTGCCATGCTGGTGGTGGGAGCCAATACTGGCATTGGTTAGTATTTTTACAAATATATTTATATTGACTTAAAAGTTTTGAGAACATGTTTAATAATAAACATGGAACTAAAGTTTGGCCATATGAAATATTTACTATAAATTCAATAAACTGTTGTTATTTAGTATCTAATGCTGTAAAATTCTCTCAGCTGGCACAACTAGGGAGCACCTGGGTTTGGCAATGGCACTAAAGGTGCCCATATTCATCGTGGTGAGTAAAGTGGACCTCTGTGGAAAAAGCACAGTGGAGAAAACGGTCCGTCAGCTGGAGAGAGTGCTCAAACAGCCCGGCTGCAACAAGGTCCCCATGGTGGTGGCCAACCCTGATGACGCCGTCACCGCTGCACAGCAGTTCGCACAATCCTCCAGGTACATGTGTGTATGAGAAGAGAGGTTATTATGCATGTTTATTGAATTTCCTTTTTTTTTTCTAACTACTTTCCACCTTCTTTCTGACCCTTACAGTTAAACAGGCTGTTTTTGGTACTGTACTATTTAAGATTTAAATATGTAAACATTAGTACCCTACGAACTACCCTACCACAGTTGTTCAACACTAGTTTGTGTATGTGTGTGTAATGATGTATCGTTCTCCCCACAGTGTGACGCCCATCTTCACCCTCTCCAGTGTATCTGGGGAGAATCTGGACCTTTTAAAGGTCTTTTTCAACATTCTTCCTCCTCTGAGCAACAGCAAAGAGCAAGAGGAGCTCATGCAGCAGCTCACGGAGTTCCAGGTACACTCACTCTTTAACCAACATGCATATGTTGTCCTAATGTCAATTTAATGTCAAAGTGATGTGTTCTTGCAGGTGGATGAGATTTACAGTGTTCCTGATGTGGGGACAGTGGTTGGTGGAACACTGTACAGGTCAGTCCACGTCTGTTGTGTCACTCTTGTCTCTCTGTCTGTCTGTCTGTTTAATTACTCTGACGCAACCACCTAGAAATGCATTAGAAACCATTTAGAACAATTTATTAAACCCTTGTAACCACACAGCATCACACTGGCAACCACTCAGAACACTTAAGCAATGCCCTAGCTCTGAAGCGACTGCCTGGCAACCATCTAGCAAAGCACTAACAACCATTCAACACCAAAGCACATGCAACACCTTAGCATGTATGTACGTTTGTACAACGTAGCAATGTTTTAACATTGTAGCAAAACCCTAGCAACCACTCAGAACAATGGATCTACTTATCAAGAAGTATTTTAGCAGTGTAGCAACTGCTTAGTTGGCATCCACATATCAATGCTCTAGCGGCCATTTAGAACATCTTAGTAATCTCTTAGCAACCACCCAAAACACACTTGCAACCACATGACAATGCCCTTGCAACCACTCAAAATACCTTAGTAATCACCCATAACACTCTTGCAACCATCTTATAATTGTCCCACAACCACACATAACACCCTAGCAACTGCTTAGCAACACCCTAGGAACTACCCAGAACAAATTATCTACTACCTTACAATGTTTTAGCATTGTAGCAATTGCTTTGCATCTACATTTCAGTGCCCTAGCACCAAAGCCCCTTTGCAACGCCCCAGCAACACTATTGCAACTGTCTTATAACTTTCTCACAACCAGCTAGAACACCATAGCAGCTGCTTAGCAACACCCTAGCAACCACCTAGAACAACTTATCTACTACCTAACAATGTTTTAGCATTGTAGCAATTGCTTTGCATCTACATTTCATTACCCTAGCACAAAAAAGCCTTGCAACGCCCCAGCAACACTATTGCAACTTTCTCACAACCACCTATAAGACTACAGCATTCGCTTAGCAACACTCTCGCAACCAATCAGAACAACTTATCTACTACCTAACAATGTTTTAGCATTTTAGCAATTGCTTTGCAGCTACATTTCAATGTCCTAGCACCAAAACGCATTTGTAGCACCCCAGAAACACTATTGCAACTGTCTTATAACTTTCTCACAACCACCTAGAACACCATAGCAACTGCTTAGCAACACCCTAGCAACCACCTAGAACAACTTATCTACTACCTAACAATGATTAAACATTGTAGCAATTGCTTTGCATCTTCATTTCAATGTCCCATCACCAAAACACAGTTGCAGCACCCTAGAAACACTCTGGCAACTGTCTTAAAACCTTCTCACAACCACCTAGAACACCGTAGCAACACCCTAGCAACCACCCAGAGCCACTTATTTACTACCTAACAATGTTTTAGCATTGTAGGAACTGCTTTGCAGCTACATTTTAATACCCTAGCACCAAAGCACATTTGCAATGCCCCAGCAACACTCTTGCAACTGTCTTATAACTTTCTCACAACCACCTAGAACACCATAGCAACTGCTTAGCAACACCCTATCAACCTCCCAGAACACTCTAGCCAAATTAGAGCTTAAAAAGTCACATCTATAATCTGTAAACATTGAATCTCTCTTCCTATAGGATTCAAACTGCATAATGGTGTGATCACATTTGCAAAATTTTGCAGCAAAAAAGGTACATTGTCTAATGTCAATAGTTTAGCGATGTGTGGAGCACAGCTTACAATTAAGTCACTTTCAAACCAAGAAGCCTTCTGTTGTTCGACGCGGCAAATCCTTGTGACCAACTTGAACTTGTTGCATGAGGAAATCTTTCGCCCAAATCCCAGATTGCATGGATTCCTATTGAAATCACTTGATTTCATTAGCAAAAATCTGCCAATCGACGGCCAATGTAACTGCAACTTAAGTCCTATTAAAGCTTCACACTACAAGGCTTTTGTAATCAAGCCAATTAATATTCAATTTGTCTTAACAAACTTTCCTTTTCTAATTGATAATTGACTTTCCATTCACACGCAGTGGTGTGTGTCGTGAAGGAGACCGACTGGTTGTGGGTCCCACCGATGATGGGAGGTTCCTGAGGTTGAAGGTGTGCAGTATTCACAGGAATCGCTCCGGCTGCCGCGTGCTGAGAGCCGGACAGGCCGCCACGCTTGCACTTGGGAACTTCGACCGATCTTTGCTACGAAAGGTCTGATCTCAAAATGAGAGCTAGAGGAGAAAACACTTTCCATAGCCATATCTTTATGATGTCTTTCACTTTGATCTTTTTTAAAGAGGGTTTGTGTTTTTAGGGTATGGTCATGGTGAGTCCTAAAATGAACCCTACAATTTGCTGGCAGTTTGAGGCCGCCATTGTCCTCCTGTTCCACGCCAAGACATTCCGCCGTGGTTTCCAGGTCACGGTGCATGTGGGGAACGTGAGGCAGACCGCCACGGTGGAGTGCCTTCTTGGGAAGGTGTGGATTTTTTGCTTCGTGACATTAACTGCTACGTCGGTCCTGGAGTGCCACGCTCCAACCCTGATAAAAAAAAAACTCACCTGTAGCCTTACCAGAGATGATCATATTATTGTGAGATACAAGGATCCTTTGCTGTACCATTGGAGAAAGCGTAACGACTAACTTGGATCACATCATTGAACAGCCGTGAAATTGAATTTCGTTCAGAATTTTAAGAGCAAACATGATGAAGATTAGCTGATGGGCTGTCGATTAATTAAAGGATTAGTTCACTTCAAAATGAAAATTTCCTTATAATTTACTTACCCCCATCTCATTCAAGATGCTCATGTCTTTCTTTCTTCAGTCGAAAAGAAGTTTGAAGGAAAACATTTCAGGATTTTTATCCACATAATGGACTTCAATGGCAACCAATGGGTTGAAGGTCCAAATCAATGCAGTTTCGAAGGGCTTCAGAAGGCTCTGCACAATCCCATCTGCGAAACCATCTGTCATTTTCAAAAAAATGATATGTATTCATATGTCGTAAAGAAGCACAACACCGAAGTCGAGCATTTGAGGTAAAAATGTATATTAAATAAAATAAAAATATTTTAATGATTGATGGTTTCACTAGATAAGATTCCTTGGATGGGATTGTGCAGAGCCTTCTGAAGCCCTTTGAAGCGCTTTGAAACCGCATTGATTTGGAGTTTTAACCCGTTGATTGCAACTGAAGTCCATTATGTGAAGAAAAATCCTGGAATGTTTTCCTCAAAAAAACTTAATTTATTTTCGACTGACGAGAGAAAGACATGAACATCTTGGATGAGATGGGGGGGAATAAAAGCAGTTTATTCAGCATAGTGAGGACTCCTTCATTGACACCCATTTAAAATTACAGCCTCTTGTCTCCTTCCCTGCAGCATAAGCAGGTTTTTTTGCAAACCTTGCAGCCTTAAAGTGGCTTTGGCCTTAGTAATCCTGAAACATTGATTAGCTCTTTCAGGTGTGTTTGATTAGGGTTGGAGCTAAACTCTGCTGGACAGTGCCACTCCAGGACCAACGTTACCCAAGCCTGCGTTAAAGGAATCATGTCTTTACAAACCCAGTTGACTTTCGTTCTTTTGAGGAACACAAACAGTGTTCTGAAGAGTGTTGCTCTGTGTCATCACGTGTATGTGTCTGTTTGTCCTCTAGGAGGAGCTGCGGACAGGAGAAAGAGCCGTAGTGTGTTTCAGATTCTTGAAGCACCCCGAGTACTTGCGCGTGGGAGCCAAACTCCTCTTCAGAGAGGGGGTGACCAAAGGCATAGGACACGTGACGCACCTTCTACCCTCCACCCAGAACCACATGCCTGATCAGAACCGCAACCAGAACCACAGTTGAACACGACGGGAGTGAGACCAAAAGAGGACATTAGACCTGTCCTTGCCTTGAGTTTGCATCCCCTAGTTTTATCATACACCTTTCATTTCCACTCAGATTGTAGATTTGCCTGTGTGTAAATGCTTTCCGTTCCCGTGACATTTGCAGGGTTGTGGTTCAGTGATTTAACGATTCGAGTATATGTCTGCTGGGTGTAATGGTGCTTGGAAACCTCTCCTATTTTTGCACACGTGCGTTTCACATCTTACGCTAAAGCTGGCTGACCTTGATGGAAGCATGTGGGATTTCCAGTCGCTAAGTTCGGTATCTGGAGCAGATTTCTGCAGGAAAAACTCCTGCCTGCAGACTGTATTATAGATAGGAGAACAATCGTAGCATCTGCAAATTCGTTTTTTTTTCAGCAGTAGTATTACTTCTTCAAATCCTCTGTAGTATTAAAAATGTACAGCAAATCGGGTGCACACACTTCGGATTTGTTTCTTTTTTACTAAGATTTACACAGAAAGGTTGGAAGCAAGAATCTTAGTGTAGGCCTCAAGCCCAAATTATACTTCAGTTTGATACGAAGGCACTGGCAGTGTGTGCGCTATTTCTCTTCAGAAATTTTGACCAATAAAAATTTTGTTGCACTCTTTTAAACTAGAGTTTGTCAGGTATCTCTTAACCCACTCACAAAGTGCTAATCAGTTTGTTCTCGTTTCCGTTTCTTTTTGACTCTGAAACAAAGGCCCGGGCCAGTGTTGCCACCTTGTGGTCCACTCCGCCTAGTAAGTGCAAACAAAATTCAAGGTGCATACTTGAGTTGAGAGTATAAAGTACACACGGTTAGAAAAATCAGGTTGCGTACATAGTGCACGTAACATAAATTTCGTAATCAGCATAGAGTAATTGTAATCATGCCTTCAGCATGCACTGGAAAGGTTTGCCGCACCTCCAAGTCCGAGGCCATGGTTCTCATTCGGAAAAGGGTGGCTTTGACCGCTTCAGGTTGGTGGAGAGTTCCTGCCTCAAGTGTAGGAGTTCAAATATCTTGGGGTCTTGTTCACGAGTGAGGGAAGGATGGAATGGGAGATCAACAGACGGATCGGTGCAGCTTCTGCAGTATTGCGGTCGATGTACCGGCCTGTCGTGGTGAAGAAGGAGCTGAGCTATAAGGCGAAGCTTTCAATTTACTGGTCAATCTATGTTCCTATTCTCACCTATGGTCATGAGTTGTGGGTCATGACCGAAAGGACAAGATCCCGGATACAGGGGTCAGAGAAATTAGCTTTCTCCACAGGGTGGTTGGGCGCTCCCTTAGAGATAGGGTGAGAAGCTCGGTCACTCTGGACTCGGGAGGAGCTCAGAGTAGAGCCGTTGCTCCTCCACATCAAGAGGAGCCAGCTGAGGTGGCTCGGGCATCTGTTTCGGATGCCTCCTGGAAGCCTTCCCGGGGAGGTGTTCCGAGCATTTCCCACCGGGAAGAGACCCCTGGGAAGACCTAGGACACGCTGGAGGGATTATGTCTCCCGGCTGGCCTGGGAATGCCTTGTTATTCCCCCGGAAGAGCTGAAGGAAGTGTCTAGGGAGAGGGAAGTCTGGGTGTCTCTACTTAGAATGTTGCCCCCGCGATCCGGCCCTGGATAAGCGGAAGATGATGATGATGATGATGATAGAGTAAAAATCAAGTATATTTTGGGCTTTAATCTGAGCTCACACTGAATGATTTTTATGGTCCTTTATGGTTGTTGATTATCAGACTGTACAATATTGTTGGGAAGAGTTTGGTTCCCGTTGTCCTGTTGCCTGCTCGTAGGAGCAGTTGTAATGATGTGGCGCAATTTTGACCACTGTCGGCCTTGGTGAACATGTTACATTATAGGGATAGTTGAATATTGAAAAAATGAATATTCTGTCATTTACTCACCCTCAGATTGTTCCAAACTTGAATGAATCTCTTTCTTCTGCTGAACACTAAGGAAGGTATTTTGAAGAATATGGGGAAACCAAACAGTTGATGGACCCTATTGACCATACTATGGAAGTCAATGGGGTCCATCAACTGTTTGGTTATCGCATTCCTCAAAATATCTTCTGTTGTGTTCAGCAGAAAAAAGAGATTTATACAGGTTTGGAACAACTTGAGGGTGAGTAAATGATTAAATAATTTTCATTTTTGGGTGAACTATCACTTCAAGTGATCAACGTCTGGTCAAGTGAAATATTAAATGATTCACAAAAATTGCCTTGAATGGATATTGTGACCAATATCTTACAGTGTGAAGCTTGCTGTAGTTAAGAGCAGTGTTGGGGAAAGTTACTTTGAAAAGTAATGCATTACAATATTGCGTTATTCCCCTAAAAAGTAACTTATTGAGTTACTTAGTTACTTTTTAAGAAAAGTAATGCGTTACTTTACTTTTGCGTTACTTTTTCTCACCTGGACTGGGCTTGTTTTCTTGTTTTTTTGTTTTTTTTTTAATAACATAAAGGTTCTATTTTTGTGCAAATGAAAAGACCTCTTCATACCAATATTGAAATAATAAGCCTTAGGCAGAGGTAAAAATACAAATTCACACGCTCTGCTGTGCTGCGCTGCCATTCTGGATGATGGAAGAATAGGACGCAGGAGAAAAAAAGTTTTACAATAAAAAAAAATCTAATTTTTGCTCATGGTTTAACTGAATCATTAAAGGTCAGCAGCAAATTGGTCAATAAAGGTAGATTAATTGCATAAAAATATTCGTTTTATTTAACATTTAATTATTGGAGGTTTGCATATTTTGCATTTGACTGATTTTATTCTAAAATAAATGCTCAAATTTAGTCTAGAACTACAATAACTATCATGTTCACACACAACGCCTCTGCACTCTCGATTTCATGGGGACAGGACAGCTGTCAGTCAGTAAAATAAATGTGAAAATGTAACTTGCGTTACTTTTTTGAAAAAGTAACTCAAATATTTTGTTGTAAATTTGAAAAGTAATGTGTTACTTTACTAGTTACTTGAAAAGTAATCTTATTACGTAATATGTTACCCCCAACACTGGTTAAGAGTCACAAATGAAAACAAGGTTGAGTAAATGAGTAAATTACAAAAATACAGTCCATTTGATTTTTTGTAACAGACTTCGGGCCAGATTTACTAACAGCTTGCGCCAGCGCAAACCCTCTTTTGGCGTTTAAAACTACTTCAGGATTTACTAAAGAGGAGAGTATTTAAATGAATCATTACTAAGGTTTGCGCTAGTCAATTTACTGGTATTTGCGCCATTATTTACCGTCCTAAACCAGACTCTCATTTGCGCTGCTCTTGGTAGATTGCGTTGGTCATTATGGAAATTATCCGGCTGCGTCTGTGCTCTTTAATTTGCGCGTCGTCAGTTGATCACGTGCAGAACTTTCCACTCCCATCGGCACTTTTATTGGAATTGCACTTGCGCTAATTTGCCGTTTAGTAAATCTGCCGCTTAACGTGATAATGAAACAAAATACACTGATTCTGAAGTGGTTAAATGAACCATTTACATTGAATTTGTTCCGAGTTTTTATTAATAAGTGACCACAGCCTTGTTATTGTTCACTTAATTTAGTTTCTTTTCAGTGCGTATGTTGGTGTGATGGGATATTGCCCCCATCTTCAGGACAGAAGAGTTAACTGAAAGGGAATTTTTGGAGCTCTGGTGTTGTAAGATCTTTCTGACATGACTGGGTTTTCATAATCCTGATTACTGCCTATTTATACATTTATCTTCACTCAAATGACTCCAGAAGAAAAATGGTGCATATTGCACAGTTGTTTGTTAGCAAATATAAGCGAGGTTTAGGTAATTTCAGGCGGCTTAAAGGCAGGGCGGTGCAACTGGTGCGACCACACCAGGCCCCGTAGCGAACATGAGCACCCCATGCTTGGGACGGCCCAGGGAAACTTAAGGCAGCTTTAAGCGATCAGCATTCGTCTTGAGCATGCACAGGAACCCAGATAACAATTGTGTTGTGCGTCTCGTTCTCATGTGCAGTCCTATTGAGATACTGTGCAATTATTAAAACACTGAATGTATTGATCATAGATATAAATGAGTGACTATTTAAAGTTACTAAACTAATAATGTCACCGCTAATGTGTAAAAGCTCATTTCATTCAACTATATTGAATATTTGGCATCATTTATGAAACTTGAGCAAGTGTAAATTACCCGTAAAACCATTCTTGCATACATTTTCACACAAACAAGAAAAAAAGAGAAATTTGTTCTGCTTGTGTTTCATAAATGAGGACCAATTTCTTTCATAAATTCAACTATTGGTCAACAGTGCATGTTGTGCTTACCCAAATAATAATTAATATTGTCTGAAGTGCAACTGGTTAGCTTTATTATGTTTGGGATGTATCTTCATTTCATGTACTTCTTTAAAAAATGGCTGTAAAGCCTGCAAACCTGACTAGATATCTATTGCTTTGCTATTAGCTCCTATGTAATAAAAATTGTTTTATTGTGGAAACCCTTTGTTTGTAATTATTTAATTTGATTAAATTAGGGCCCTATGATTTCTGTGAAAATGTGGATGAATTGCAGAATCCATTCATAAAAATAGAATTTACTGTGTAATGCAGAATGTCACAGAATTTGTCAAAATTTTGAATAAATCACAGTAGGTAAGTACATTTAAAGGGATAGTTTTTAGGGGTAGTTCATAGCCTGGATGCCAGCCGAATTTAGCCCCGCCCACAACATTTTTGCTTAGGCAATTCGGTCTGGACTCGATCCATAGAGGAGTAATTTTATGAGCGAACAGAAACTGTTTGGACCAATTAAAATGTCAGGGCGGGCTTTAGACGATGACCATCCACGTCATCGGGTTCTCCGAAAAAAGGCGTTTGGGGGGTAAAGTATGTTATTTTGACAAGGTTGCCTGCTAAAATTCGCATTCCTGGGTCTATATATCATATAATTGGGATCGCTTCAACCCACGGACATAGAAAACATCCCGCGGGAAAACCAAAACCTTGGCAACACGGTACCGCTGAGTTCTGTTTACATTTGACAACTAACGTTATTCGTCGCTCCGATTGGTCTATCCAATTGAGGTCTTTCCTGGTTCGGCTATTACACCCCCCATAATCACAGCCCAATGGACCGGTATCAGACTCTGACTAGAATTGAGTATGACCACGTAAGGGTGGGCGTTTCTAAATTAGTGGGTGTTTTCAAACTGATGGGTGTTTATAAATCACGCAATGAAAATGATGTGGGCAAATCAGGGAACACAGTTGAAACCGTCCCTCTGTTTATGGCCACACCCACTGATGAGGTAACACCTATTACTAACCTGCAGAGACATATACTTGGGTAGTTCACCCAAAAATGAAAATTCTGTCATCCTTTACTCACCCTTATGTCGTTCCAAACCCTTAAGGTTCATCATATAAAGAGATCGAGTCTCTTCAGACAATTTGAATAAACTGCTTGACATTTACTTGACATGCCAAATGAAGAAAGTCTTGTTTATTGAGAAATTGAACACAAGTGAGTTTATGCTTAAAACAAGAGCAAATATCTGTCAATGGGTATGGAAATGACTTACACTTGAATTAACGCTGACATGTATTTGTTAAAATCATAAAATCACTTTCACAAGATTACATATCTCAGACTTTTAAGCAATTTTTTTTTTGCTTAAAAGTGACTTTGAAGTGTCACTAATACAACTTATTTGGTGCTTAGACATTTACATGTTCAGAACTCTAGACGTGTTATGTTCCTTCAATTTACTGGTCTTAAAAAATCTAAAATGTACCTTCATAAAACCTGCAGAAACCCTGCATATCAATAAAGATGAATCTGAATCATGCCGCAAAACATTCCTAAAGAAACCAAGTGGGGAAAAAGAAGAAAAAACAGCGAGTCAAGTTTTGACAAGTTTTATTATGATAAATGAAAGCTGTCTTTGCGCAATAAATTGTTAATTGTTCACAGAACACACTGTTGTAGCGTAGCAGCAAGCACCATAAGAGAAAGTTTATGTAACATGGCGTTATGAATAAAATAAAAAAGAAAAAAATATTATATAAAACTCTTATTTTACCTTCAAAAGATGAAAGCTTTTTGTTTTGCACTTTGTGAAACAAATCAGCATTAGTGAATACAGAAAATTTCAGATGAAAAATTACCACTAAATATCCTTCATATGAGATATAATACTCAGATGACTATTAATGCATCTGTACCATTCATAAATTCTTCATTATTCCTTCACGTAACTATACATGCTTGAACCTGCTTGAAATGTGCATCTAAATCTACCTGTTCTACCAAAGCTTTTAACCTTACAAACATGTATAACATACCAACATGAAACTATTCATAGCTTTTCACAAATGTGTAAATGTGACGGGTTCATCTTCAGAAGTTGAAATGATGCCTCTCGGGAAACGTCAGGCGCATCAGTGCTGATTTGGACATTTTACGCAAGGCTCCTCTGCCTGGGCTTGATTCTGGGGTAGAGCTACAGGGGAAAAAACAATTATCAGCAAAACTGCAGCAAGTCCGAGATAAGGCGAAAGCTTAAAAAAAAGATTTGGCAGACACGTTTCTTTCAAATAAGCATCATATCATTGACCCAGCAATTTTTTTTATTTATTCTTAGGGCCCTATCTTAATGATCTGAGCGCATGGTCTGAGGCGCAGGTGCACTTAGGGTGTCCGAATCCACTTTGCTATTTTAACGATGGACAAAAACGGTCAGCGCCGGCGCATGGTCTAAAAGGTTTGTGCCTAGTCTCTTATAGGTGTGTTTTAGGTGTAACGTGCAATTAACCAATCAGAGTCTCATCTCCCCTTCCCTTTAAAAGCCAGTTGCGCTTGCACCAATGGCGGATTCGCTATTTAAATCTGAGCGGAAAGACTGAACGCTTCTCCAGAGAGGAATCCTTTTATTTTAAATATTTAAAAATGTCCCTGTGTGTGTAACAAGCGCGTTGTGCACCCTCCTATAGGCGCATATTACTAACACAGCCTTTACATAACACAAAAAATACTGCGCTATGGACTAATGGCGCAGTCGTTTTCAGTTCCTCAAAATAGCAACACGCCAACAATGCGCCTGAACACACCTGGTTTCCAGACCAGCACGCCCATGGGTGAACAGATGGGCGCGAGTGCATTCGCTATTTAAACAACGTGGCGCTGGATGTGAAAATGAAAACTGCCTCAGGCTGAAACTTGCAAAAAACACTTGCGTCGCATTGCGCCGGGTGTATGAGAGGGCCCTAGGTCTTAGTCAGGTGTCGAATGTACTTTTTAGTTTTTATCATATTTAGTCAAACTTGTCCTGTTTTTGTTTAGTCAACTAAATGTCTGAGAATTTTATTCTAGTTTTAGTGAATTAAAACTTCGTCATGTTGCATAATGTTTAAATTTATCAAAATTATAATCAATTATAATAAATACATATATTTTTTTACATTTCATTAGAATTATTGCACCTATAAGCACAAATCAAGAGAACGTCAACTCGTACTCATGCTTTATTTGACCTCATCTAGTTTCCTGATTTATTATAAGCTATTTATCACATACAGGTAAAAAAAGAAATTTAAGAGTGATATTCCTAGTAATCCAATAATTCCAAATTACATACATCTCTTTTTATTAAAACAACAGCAAAAAGCAGGCTGCGTAAGTGCATTTATTCAGCATCATCAAATCGCAAATTTAGTCAAGATCCATGTTTGGCTTTCTTACAGTTCATCACTGAGAAGGTTTTATCGCAGATTTAGTCGTGGTAAAACAGCGCAAACGCCTCGTGGAGGAACACCGACCTTCTTGATCTTAAATGTAGATAGCTAAACTCCATCTTCCTTGTTTGTCCGCACTTCTTCCACGGTGAAGAGAGCGTGTTCGCATGGTTGCCAGACTGCAAAGATTAACCCTTTCCCCGCCAGTGTTTAAAAATAAAAGTTGCCAACCACCGCCAGTGTTTTTGATCATTTTCACAAAACTTTCATGGCCCCCAGAATATTTGAATACCGTTTTATCGTAGCTTCATGCATTCTTTTTTTTATCAACACTTGAATGTGGGTAAGCTTCATAAAAAAAGATGTTTTGAAACATAGAAAACTAAGAAAATCAAGTTGTTCTCACTGCATCCAGACCGGATTCAGAGTGATGATCAAACCACAGATTGAGTAGACTGAGTCCATCATCAGCCCGAAAAAATTCACAGTCCTATAGCTCGTCCTGGGTCAACTTTTCATTTAGTAACATTAGGCAGTTTTGATTTATATGATGTTTGATGTTGATAATCGCATTATTTTACATATGCATATGATTACATATTATATCGCTTGTTTATGCATCTTCTTTTCCTGTGTTTTGATCAGGAGATTCAGTACTCTTTCAGAAGAGGTGTCATAGCGCCCCAATGGCCGGGAAAGATTCAAGTAAAACACTAGGTAGAAAACATGTTCTCTTAACAGAAAAGCTTTGATTGGGGGATTTTAATTCTTAAAATCTGGCAACCATAAGCAAGAAAGCTTTAGTTTTGTCTCCACTTTTATTCAACTACATTTCAGACTCGTCTTTTTCATGTCATCGTTTAATGACATTGGTGTTGGTCGTCTCATTAGTCAGGTCATCACGGACATTTTTTCGTCATAGATTTCGTTAACGAGACAAAAATAAAGGCATTTCCTTACCCCGAGGAGATTGCGAGGTATGTAGCCCTCATTGTCGGCACATCTTGCCCACCACCACTCTGTTTCTTCACTGTCCTCTCTTCGTAGGACGGTCAGGCAGTCTCCTTCATTAAAGGACAACTCATCTGGGCTCTCAGCATCATGGTCCCACAGGGCATAAACTACGCCCCTGTTCATGATGCCCATCTTCTCTTGCACACCTGTGGAAAAACATCTCAATGCTACAGATTTACTGCGATACTCTACCAGCCCTATTTTTTGCAATGTTTATCATAATGGTTTCTCACCATAGAGAAACTGAGAGCATTGGGCGTATCCTTCTTCCATCTCCTCGCACTTGTCCGCCGCCGTCTGCATGTCACTGTAGGTTGTGGCGTATACGGCTGCTCCCGATTCCACCAGGAACTTGCACACTTGCACGTTATTACAAGAAGCAGCGCAGTGGAGAGGAGTCCTAACAAAAAGAGATGTTTCAATTTGTCGCATTTAAACTATGGACAGAATTATCCTGTGCTTACAAATGTTTTTCACTCACCATCCATCGCTGTCCGCAGCATTCGCGTTCACGCCATACTGCACCAGGAACTTTACGATTTCGGTGTGTCCGGCGCACACAGCATTGTGCAGAGCAGTGATGCCCTCATCATTGGGCAAACTGGGGTCGTCCACCTGGATATGACATTAAGACGTACACTTGAAATGCTAACCTGCAATGCGTATGTCTAATTGTTATACTACTTGCTAGTGGACCAAGTATGCAATTGATCTTGACCAATTCCTCACCTCATATATGATCCTCTGGACGAGGTCGTACTCGCCCTCTAAAGAGGAGTCCAGCAGGAGGGCCAGGGGGTTGAAGCGCACACGCATCCCGTGGTTGATGCGCTCCGAGCCTGTTTTGCGCAGATTTGTTCTTTTACCCTGAGAAACACAAGAGGGGATGGATGGATAGGTATTTGGTTATAAAAGGGGATTTCGTACCAGAGGAACCTTTTTATCGTTTTTTAGAACTATTGGCGGAAATACCCAGATTTTGTCGCTTTATATGATGAACAGATTTTATTTATGCTTTTATTCACATATATAAACATTCATCAACTCACACATCAGTTGTGGTAAACGGAAGCTCAAGCTTGTTCGCTTGACGTGCGAGAACCAATGAGGTTCATTCTCGTGTTACGCAGGACGTTTGAGCTTCAGCAAGAACCATTGAGGTTCATTCTCATGTGTTACGCAGCACGTTTGAGCTTCCACAAGAACCAATGAGGTTCATTCTCATGTGTTACGCAGCACGTTTGAGCTTCCACAAGAACCAATGAGGTTCATTCTCGTGTTACGCAGCACGTTTGAGCTTCCACAAGAACCAATGAGGTTCATTCTCGTGTTACGCAGCACGTTTGAGCTTCACAAGAACCAATGAGGTTCATTCTCATGTGTTACGCAGCACGTTTGAGCTTCAACAAGAACCATTGAGGTTCATTCTGTTACGCAGCACGTTTGAGCTTCCACAAGAACCAATGAGGTTCATTCTCGTGTTACGCAGCACGTTTGAGCTTCCACAAGAACCATTGAGGTTCATTCTCGTGTTACGCAGCACGTTTGAGCTTCACAAGAACCAATGAGGTTCATTCTCATGTGTTACGCAGCACGTTTGAGCTTCACAAGAACCAATGAGGTTCATTCTCGTGTTATGCAGCATGTTTGAGCTTCAGAAAGAACCAATGAGGTTCATTCTCGTGTTACGCAGCACGTTTGAGCTTCAGCAAGAACCAATGACGTTCATTCTCATGTGTTACGCAGCACGTTTGAGCTTCCACAAGAACCAATGAGGTTCATTCTCGTGTTACGCAGCACGTTTAAGCTTCAGCAAGAACCAATGAGGGTTGTTCTCATGTGTTTTGCATCATGTTTGAGCTTCAGAAAGAACCAATGAGGTTTATTCTCGTGTTACGCAGCACGTTTGAGCTTCAGCAAGAACCAATGAGGTTCATTCTCGTGTTACGCAGCATGTTTAAGCTTCAGCAAGAACCAATGAGGGTTGTTCTCATGTGTTTTGCATCATGTTTGAGCTTCTCAAGAATTTTGCTGTGCTCGCACCGCAGGAACTAGGAACGATTTTAGTTCTAGGAACTCCTTTTGGGCAAACTAATTAAGCTCCTACTTCAGAGTAGGGTCTACCCAGCACAAAAGGAACTACCATTGACACAAGCGAATGCTGATTGGCCGAATGCACGCGAATACACCAGCTCCTACCATTTTCCCCAAAATGCTGTGTGTAAACAGATTATAGCCTATATATTTACTCCATGAAATAACTATGAAGACGAAAAACAGTGATAGATGGACATCTCAAACTTTACACTAAAGAGAAAACCCAACGCAACTTTGAGGGGACCAAGCGAAACATAATTATGTATTTTTGCTCAGCTAGCAAAATTTGGACATCAACCACACGGCAAACGGTAATACTTTTTCATATACTGTCTACTTTCTTTGTGTAACAGTTCTATCTAATAATGTAGACAGGACTGTTAAACAGATCATAAACTAATGAAGACGGAGAATGTGAGAGCTGTGTGCTCAGGTTTTGGCTTTCTCAGTGCCATCAAAATAAAGGTCCACCATGATGTCAAAATAAAAGTCACAACAGCAAGCGCGGCTTACGTCACTTCAGAGTTCCTACTGGCGGTGCGAATGCAACCAGGAAAACGGCCCTAGGGGAAGTTTTAGTTTTTGGGGAACCACTCTGGTGGATAGTTCCTATAACTAAGTTTCTAGAACTACCCAGTGTGAAAGCCCCTATAGAACTCATGTAGCCCCGCCCCTTTTTAACGCTGCACTCGTTGTGTTCTGTCTTCCTGTTTGTATTTCCACAGCATGACGGTAAGATCTTGCGGATTTATGAATGAACCACTTCTAACATTACAATGCCCAATAAGTCAACCCACTTCACCAGCTAACTACTCTTCGACAGCGATGCCACAAAAATCTACAGAGCTATCCCAAAAACAGACATTTAAAGACAATACTCTAAAGATGATGTCTGGTGCATAAGGTCTGTACTAGAAGGAAATTCTGTATATATTGTGTAATTTATGCATTTCTTCATAAATTAAGTGGTAAGGTTCTTGGACATGAAGTAATAACCCTAGGTGTTAGCCAGACATGAACCACTCTTTCGTTCCGCATATATTAAAAGCCCATCGAGGGTCACTGGTTGCCACTTCTGCTCCAATTTAATGTTTAATGAGATCTGCGGCGGAGTGCTTGGAATCTTAGTGTGGCTAGTTGCTAAGCAACAGCCCAGAATGGATGGTTTGATTGGGATCTCTACTGACCTGACTTGTCTTCACCCTCTCTTTGTCTCTAACTCTTTCTATCTGTGGCCGTACTTGACTCAAATCTGTAGGCTAAATGGCTAGAGAGTTTTCTATAAAGTCAAGGAACCTATCCCAAATATCGTCCTCATCCCTTAAGGGTCTTTTTCCGAGTCTACATTTTGGAGATGTAACAGCTTGTAGATGACAAATTGGACATCTCGTGCACTTCATGGTCCCACAAATAAAGGCCAAATGACCACAGGGTGTCCTAATTGTCATTTTATGAATCAGCAGGCGTCCCCTTTTGTGGCCATACACCTTCTATGGACACTTTTGTCGCCCAAGACTCCCTACATAATACTGTCAGGCTCTTTTGCATCTGTACATCTGTAATGGACTGCTCAGTGTTGAGTCAGTACCTTACTATGCTAAAAAGCTTGCACACCTTAGCACAGCGAAAAAGATATTCAATTTTGACCCGTCCATCAGGACCAACCCTGCTACATTTTGGATGTCTACTTTATATGACACACCCACTTGAGGTCTTGGACTCTCTACTATTGACTTGATTAGTTGAATTAAGTGAGTTTGATTAGAAGGACATACAAAATGTGCAGTGTTGGGCAAACTTCAGGATCAGAGCTGGGAAACACTGATCAAGACAAAGTAGATGTTTTAGTTTTATGGGTGTATATTGACAGATCATAACGCCTACATGAATTAAAGTTTCTTGATTGGTAAAAACATGCCTGTTAAGGCACAAAAAGTATTCTCATCGCTTCATAAAATTAAGGTTGAACCACTGGAGTCACATAAACTATCTTAACGATGTCTACTGCCTTTCTGGACCTTGAAAGTGTTCATTAAATAGCTGTCTATCAGGGGTCAGAAAGATCTCGGATTTCAACAGAAATATCTTCATTTGTGAACAAAAGGTCTTACGGGTTTGGAACGACATGAGGGTGAGTAATTAATGACAGAATTTTCATTTTTGGGTGAACTATCCCTTTAAATGGACAACTCTTGCTGAAATGGAATGACTTGGGTCACTTGGGTCGCTGCAATTTGCTGTCAGTGTCCCTTTAGTCCTCTATAGATATAGTTGTGCCTTTAGGGAATATAGTAGTACCTACCGGTGGTAGCGTGACCTGTCCTGTGACCTCCGGAGCCTTCATATTGATGCTGTCCTCCCCCGGTCCCTCCTGCTCTGTCATGCAGGGATATGGAGGTGGTGGGTAAGGTGGGTACTCCTCAACATAAGGCTCTGGTGCAGCCGGGCCATAGACTTCCTGTTCTTCCTTCAGCTGTGGCTCCTTCGGTCCAGTGCTAGAAATTGTGCTATCATCCAGTATAGGTGATCGAGGTGGAAGCGGTGGAGGTGTCAGCTCCTCCTCCTCTCTCTCACACTCAGGTATCGTAGTATCATGATGTCCCTCCTGGGGTCTAGTGCCCTCGTCAGCAACTGGCCTGCACCCATCCTCGCCTTCTGTTTGAAAAAAGGCAGCTGGGGTTATAATGGTCTCCATGGCTGCCAACGTGGTCTTCTGATAGAGGAGCTTCTGGATGTTGGGTCCACCAGGTCCCTCGGATTCTGTTATAGAGCCGCGCTTTTTAAGAGGCCTGGGCGCATGGTGCAGTCTCTTCCTCAGGGCCTCCAAGTCAACGTCGCTCTGGAGCCGATGGGAATTTGAGAGGAACGGGAGAAGTTTGGTTGGGCTGAGGGGCCGGGGAACACGTTCAACCTCCTGGCCCTCGACAGAGGAGGATGCAGGGGCCATGTTGTTGCCCTGGTCCACTTGGTCACCATCTAGACCTCCAGTTTTCTCAAGGTAACTGCTGTCCTGAATAAGGGACTGTCCCCCACTGGATGGGATGACTGGTTTACCGTATACTGAGAGAGGAAAGGAGTAAGGATCAAGTACTTTATAAAAACAAATATAATAAACATGTTGGGTGTCAATTGCGGTTTATATTCCAGAGTGACCACTAAAATAAGAACATGTACATTACTGAGCTAGAATCGAACCAATCCAAGGGTACTGAGTATACAGTCAAACCAAAAATTATTCAGACACCATATATATTTTTGTGCTAGTGGGTGCAGGACACCATAGTTAATTTATGCAAGTGAGGATAGCAAAATAAAGTAAACTGTGACATATTATACCCAACAACTCTTCATACAGTAACTACCTGTACAATTTATAAAAATTTGGGACCAACATTATTCAAACACTTTGACCTGACCATGTTTTGCTGAAAGTGTTTTTTCTTTAATTGCTAATGTGACCTTTTACATCACAGACTAAATCAAGCATTGCTTGGTCATTGGTTGACCTAAATTGGTATTATCTAATTGTGTACTTAAATTTTAGAGCTGATTGGTTGATTGTATTCAATTACATACCTTTCTATCAAAGTGACATTATCAAGATGAATTTGTTCTGAGTTCTTGTCATATTTTATTACCATTTTCGAAACTATAGCGAATAAACTGTGACAATGTGAGAAAATGTTGAAGGTGTCTGAATACATTTTGGTTTGACTGTATGTGCTAATGATAATATATTAATATAATATATTTTATGACTATATCCTCATTTAACATTTGTTTCCATGCCACATTTGTTTCCGTGACACGAGGTGTACCTTTGTAAACAGAGCAATTTGCCTATGTGCTCCTAGTTTTTAAAGATATGCAAACCAAAGCTGGAACCAAATGACCGCAACGTTATGTAACAAAGGAATGATTACTTTCCTTCTCTTTGTGAAAAGTGAGCTTAACTATGAGCCCTACTCACTCTGTATAAAGCACTACTTACGTTCTCATATGTACATTTTGGTACACCCTACAATCACACATCACTGCACACACATAACCTTGCTAATGTGTTAGCAAAATAAATCTGTACAGCTTGTGGCAAATAACACTTCTGTGCCAAATACTGTCTCCTTGTGTCTTTAATTCAAATTTATTCCAACTTGCGTACTGTCTCTCCATCTGGTGTGTGCTAAAAAGTGAATAACACTTGTAAATATAATGAATACAGTGTAGCAGGGCAATTTAGTGTCCATTTGCCTCAGTGTCATTCACAAATTTGGAATTTCCCCAAAATCTAAGTGAAATTTAGTCAAAAACAAGTCCAACAGACTTTCTGTGGTAATAATTAAGCAGCTTGGTTTAAATACTTTATCCAAATCAGAGGCTGTAATAAATCCTTGTTTCTGGCCTAAACTGAACTAAAGAAACCTTTTGAACTTCAAAATGCTCAGACGCAATGTTTGGATCACGACTAATTTTAAGATAAAAAATCCTGTTATCAGACTTTCAGTCATTTACACAATTATATACACAGATCAGGCATAACATTATGACCACTGAGAGGTGAAGTTAATAACACTGATCACGGCACCTGTTAGTGTGTGGGATATATTAGGCACCAAGTGAATATTTTGACCTCAAAGTTGAGGACAAAAGGAAAAATGTCCTCAAAGTTGACCCATGACAGGGTCATGGGCGGCCAAGTCTCATTGATGCACGTGTGGTCCAATCAAACAGACGAGCTACTGTAGCTCAAACTGCTCAAGAAGTTAATGCTGGTTCTGATAGAAAGGTGTCAGAATACACAGTGCATAGCCGCAGACCAGTCGGGGTGCCCATGCTAACCCCTGTCCACCGCCGAAAGGGCCAACAGTTGGCACGTGAGTAAAACAGTATTTTCCCATGGAAACGGTATTCCCTGGTGGCTGTGGCCTTTTTCAGCGGGATATTGCACCCTGCCACAAAGCAAAAATGGTTCAGGAATAGTTTGAGGAGCACAAGTTTGAGAAGTTTGACTTGGCCACCAAATTCCCCAGATCTCAATCCAACCAAGCATCTGTGGGATGTGCTGAACAGACAAATCCAATCCACGGAGGCCCCACCTGGCAACTTACAGGACTTAAAGGATCTGCTTCTAACATCTTGGTGCGAGATACCACAGCAGACCTTCAGGGATCCACAATATTATAATGTTATGCCTGATCGGTGTAAACCAAAGAATTTTCAAACAAATTATGTTGTTTTCTTCTCCTGTGCTGAAACAGCTCTCAAATCTCAGACAACAGTTTGACAACAAAATGAGTGTTAATGATGATGAGTGAATGATGGCAGAATTGTTGGTTTTGGGTGAACCATTCCTTTAATACTAGATTATTTTATCTTAATACTAGATTACCTCTTTATTTGTTTGGGTGTCTTGTGTGCTGACGGTACTCACATCGAGGCTGTGAACGTGTCAGCGTACTTTGCCCTTGGTAACCCTTCCCAAGACTGTTCTGTTGGGTGTACATGGAGTAGATGGAGCTTGCTGCCACTGTCTGGGGCTTGTGGAGTGCAGTGGGAGTGGACGTCTCTTTCCCAGCTAAAGTATCTGACGTGAAAGGACGTACTGTAGCAGCAGGTAAGGTGTCCGGTTTAGGGGGCAGAGGTAGGGGTAAGGTGTTGTTGTGAGATGGAAGGGGCATTGGAGGTTTCTGATTGGCTGATCTGGCTTTGCCAGGGAAGGTGCCTGTGCTGTAAGGAGGTTTACTGAAGGTGGACTGGCCTGGTAGAGCAGGTTTAGGCTTGCTGGGAACTGGAGGTGGAACCTTCCCAAAAGTTCTACCTGCAGACTAGGATTGAAGAGGCATTAGTGTTTGTTAACTACATAATACCTATAACATTGGGATTAATTTATTGCAAATCTCTGAAAACTGTTAAATTCAGGCACTCAATGCAGTACCTGGGCATCCCTCAAGAGGTCCTCACTACTCTGGTTCTTGCGTAAGGGCAATGGCGGCGGTCTCAAATCTGCCTCAGGATCTACGAACAGACATTCAAGAAAACAGCTTAATCATCACTCATTTAAACTTTAGGATTTCTCACTGGAGTAACACATTGTCTATGGGTTTATAATTGATATAAAAGGTGAAGTGTTTAGTGGATGTTAAATACTTTTGCTTATCCCAGTTTAATGGCGAGACAACTTCAAGCAAGCCATTCGTGGTTGACTTCCTGAAGAGTGTAAACACTGTGGCGCTACCAAAACATTGCTTGGTTTGTTTAAGCGGACTGACATGTCAACATATGGCTCAACCAATGGCTTGAGTTTGAATGCAGGTTTTGAAAGGTTGGACAGAGAGGTGTACCTTTTTCCTGGGATCCGTGGCTGGTCATACGGGGAAGGGTGGAGGAGTGGCCATGGGTGCTGCTTTTGGTTTCTGTGTTGGAAAACAAATCTGACACTTTGGAGATCTTACTTGTCAAGAAACCAATACCTGGAAATAGAATTATGAAGATATGAATCAGGGGTTATAGGTGCAATAGGACGGATACAAACACAAATTAGACCGGGAGAGGTATGATGGTATAGTGTTGTCACGATACTGGAATTTACAACTTCAATACGATACCTTGAAAATTATCGATATTCGATACCACGGAGAAAACTGCCATATATACACACACCGCCATACAGATAATTGTTATTATCTTATAGTTTTTTGATAACTTGGGTCATTTTGTTGCAATAGCTTACACACAGCACGAGGCCCTATTAAAATTCAATAGAATAAAGAGACAAATTAAATAAACATTTAAGTTTCTCAGGTGGGTCTATCAGTACGTAAGAAAAACTGCAGAAATTAAAGTAGTCAAATGGGATAGTTTTCATTGTAAAAATGTATAAAGATTAATGCTTACAATTTAAGTTACAAAACAAGAGCAGCGAGTGATTTTCTCTTTGTTTTTCGATTAACGTGATGAACAGCAGCAGGTTTATTAGGCTGCTGTCACTTTAAGAGTTTATGCACGGATCCAATATACTGTTAAACAACATGCGCTTTCTTTCTCAGCTATTTATGTTCCGAAACTGAACTTGAATACTCGCCAAGACAGGCATTTTGACACAATTTTGCATGTATTTTACTTTTAAAGGTGCGCTGTGTGAATTTTAGCGGCATCTAGTGGTGAGGTTGCTAATTTCAACCGCCCACCGTTCACCCTCCCTTTCGAAGCACATAAAGAAGCTATGGTAGCCGCCAGAACAAAGATGTCGTCGCCTGAGACAGCAGAGAGTGACTAGAGCACTGTAGAGTAGTTTGTCCGTTTAGGGCTACTGTAGAAACATGGCGGCACAAATGCCAATTTCTATGTATATATGTATGTAGATAGAAATGGCTCATTCTAAGGTAATAAAAACATAACAGTTTATTTTGACTGTCTTTATACACCACTGAAAACAGTTATATATATATATATATATATATATATATATATATATATATATATATATATATATATATATTATATTGCATTTCTGTCAGTAGATCCTCATAAATATTACACACGGCACCTTTAAGTGCAATAAGCCACGAAAAAGAAGCCAATTTGGTTCTTGCAAGCTGTTTTAGAGGTGGCTTTATGAGACCGGCACTTATATAGATCAGTGGTGCGCATGCTTTTGGTTTGAGCGTGAAACCTGTGGGAATATGCAATACAAGCACTATTTAAACGGAGCGAATGAGATGAGTGATGGTGCGTGTCCATTTCCGCAGTGCAGAGCGAGCATTTTCATTCCTATTGAAGATGAGCTTCACATGAGCATGTCGCTCAACTTCCATAGGAATTAATTGAAAACGCTCGCTCTGCTCCGTGCCACTGGACACGCACTGTGAGTGAGAGGAGGCGGGTGTGTGTCAATAAGCCACCGGAGAGAAGAGAGCGAGAACACGCAGCTGGTATCAGATACTGCAGAAAATAACCATTTCAGATATTTCGGTATCGATGCATAATCAACTATAATGGTATATATATATATATATATATATATATATATATATATATATATATATATATATATATATATATATATACATATATAAATTCTGCACAGTGCAGAAATATACACGCACCTGTAGTCGGTTTAGGAGGAGTTTGGGAAGCGTGGCTGTGCCGTCGGGATAAGCAGGCTTCACCAGAATTTCCTGCCTGGGAGGAACTGGAGGAGCTGGGGTGGTCTGGATGTACGGCCCAACAGCGGCAACCCTGGAAGGGCCGATGGGCTGAGAGCTCTGCCCTTCAGATGGCTGCTGGAAGCGCAAGAGACAGAGAATGAGTGAAATTATTTCTGTGCGTCACAAATACAATTTGAGTCCAAAAAGAAGACTAAATGTTAAAGTTATCGAGGTGCTCACAGGCAAGTTCTCTTTCTGATGGAGAGCAGCTTTTTTCTTCCAGAGCCTCTCTCTCAGTTCAGCCACTCTTTTGTCCATGGCGGCCATTTCGAAGTTCTTCTTGTTTAGATTCTCTCTCTGCTGCTGGAGTTTGGCACTTTGCTCCTGATTCAATTTATTCCTCAGCTGTTGAAAGGAGAAAAACCCAGAACAAAAGAGGGACTGTTGAATTTTGTGCGAGAGACTATTAACTTTTTTCAAATTCTCAATTTAAAAACCAAATTTAAAGCCTGATAAGTATATTCCTGCTATATCTATTTCAAATAAATGCTACTTTGTTTGATATTTTATTATATAATTAAATACTTGAAGTGTGTCCAAGTACCACTGCATGTGTAGACCAAGAGGAAAAAAGCTACCTGAAGTTCTTTATATAGTCGCTCTAGTTCTCCACTGGAGCTCGGTCCAGCCTCGTGCGAGACGTCCAATTTGCCGCCACGTAACATGTCCAGTTGTCGACTCAACTCCTCCACCCTGCTGACGGCCACCACCAGCTCCCGCTGCTTCTGCTGGAACAGACCGTTCATCTGCTCGATTTCCTCAACTACAGAGTGAGAAAAATGAGGTACATAATTCACTTGTTAATTAACTTCTCATTCCCACAAGCAAGAACATTTGTTGTTGTCTCTGCTGATTAATTTAGCCGCTAATGGCATTTTTATATAACAGAAACAGCAGGATGAACTTTTCCATTAGTGGGCAAATGATCCACAACAAATTACATCTTCTAATGATTTAGGAAAAAGTCCTAAAACTTTTTAAAATCAAAATATGGATAAATGTCTATCTTTATAGATCTCAATATAGATCATAATTAAAGTAAATCTGAATTATTCAATGGGATACCTAATTAGCTGATCAAACCAATTGGCTTGGAAAAATTTGGTAAAATAACTTTTGAGTTTGATTTTTTTAAATAATTTATAAAAAATGTAATATTAAAAAATAAAGATATAGATAAAAAGTCATTTAAATAAGACTAATTTAGAACAATAAATAATATAACCATATTTTAAGTCAATAATAATAAATTAGTGCTTTCAAATCGATTAATTTGATTAATGAACATTTTGTCCTCAAAGTTGATGCGTTATAAGCTGGAAAAATGGGCAAGCGTAAGGATTTGAGCGAGTTTGACAAGGGTAAAACTGCAGCTCTTGTGGGGTGTTCCCGGTCTGCAGTGGTCAGTATCGATCAAAAGTTGTCCAAGAAAGGAACAGTGGTGAACCGGCGACCATGGGCGGCCAAGGCTCATTGATGCACGTGGGGTACGAAGGCTGGCTGTGTGGTCGTATCAAACAGACGAGCTACTGTAGCTCAAATTGCTCAAGAAGTTAATGCTGGTTCTGATAGAAAGGTGTCAGAATACACAGTGCAGTTTGTTGCGTATGGGGCTGCATAGCCGCAGACCAGTCAGGGTGCCCATGCTGACCCCTGTCCACCGCCGAAAGCGCCAACAGTGGACACGTGAGCATCAGAACTGGACCAGAGAGCAATGGAAGAAGGTGGTCTGGTCTGGTGAATCACGTTTTCTTTTACATCACGTGGATGGCCAGGTGCATGTGCATTGCTTACCTGGGGAACACATGGCACCAGGATGCACTATGGGAAGAAGGCAAGCCGGCGGAGGCAGTGTGATGCTTTGGGCAATGTTCTGTCGGGAAACCTTGAGTCCTGCCATCCATGTGGATGTTACTTTGACACGTACCACCTACCTAAGCATTGTTGCAGACCATGTACACCCTTTCATGGAAACGGTATTCCCTGGTGGCTGTGGCCTCTTTCAGCAGGATAATGCGCCCTGCCAAAAAGCAAAAATGGTTCAGGAATGGTTTGAGGAGCACAACATAGAGTTTGAGGTGTTGATTTGGCCTCCAAATTCCCCAGATCTCAATCCAATCAAGCATCTGTGGGATGTGCTGAACAAACAAGTCAGATCCTTGGAGGATCCACCTCGCAACTTACACGACTTAAAGGATCTGCTGCTAACATCTTGGTTCCAGATACCACAGCAGACCTTCAGGAGTCTATGGAGTCCATGCCTCGACGGGTCAGGGCTGTTTTGGCAGCAAAAGGGGGACCAACACAATATAGGAATGGTCATAATGTTATGCCTGATCGGTATATATAAAACTTTTATGTTAAATATGATTAATCACAATAAATCTATTTGACAGCACTAATAATAATCTATATTATTCTTTAATGATAATCTTTTTAGTTAAAATGCTTTATTTTAGAAAACAAAACATCATTTCTACACCACTGCATCAAACTAAACAGCAAAAAAAGACTATTTTTAAACAGGCATCCCAAACACTCTCCCTCAAACTTCACCTTGAACCAATATCCTTCAAAGAAGGTCAATGTTACATGCATTTTCAGCGTTTCTAACCCACTTTCCCTCGTGAGTTTACTGGTTCTGACCTAGTTTGCTATTGCTGATGCGTTTCTGTTCCACTTGTCCTTTCAGAGCTCGAACCCTGCGCAGTTTGGCCTCCTGGTTCTCTGCGTTCTCCCGCAGCATTCGCAGTTTCTCCTGCTCGGACACCTGCTGCTGTTGCTGCCGCTGGTCCTGCAGCTTCAGGAACCGCAGTCGCTGTTCCTGTGAGGAGGCATCAGGTCACAATCTCAGCCAAACTCATTTTCAGACAACATTAAGTTTCAGAACTACATGCCTACTGTTCATGCTGATAATGGACAAAACAGTTCTGATATGGAGAACATGACAAATATGATGATAACTGCATTCACTGTATGATACTATGCAGTCATTTTATTCAAACAACCTTAATGACACCATTTCATGAATGACTTGGTCAGGTGATGGTGCTCTTTTCCATACAGCTTTGGTACAATTTACATTGTATGGAAAAGAGCAGCTTGGACATTCTGCTAAATATATATCCTTTTGTGTTTGATGGAAGATAGAAAGTCATACAGGTTTGGAAAGTAAATTACTTTAATTTATTGCACAAAGTGTCCAGTTGTGAAAAAAAAATTGAATAGTAATTTTTGTCAATGGTGCAGTAGGCTACCTTTGTGGCCAGGAGCTGTTGTTGTGAGTTGATCTGTTGTTGTTGCCGTGACGCCATCTCTTGCAACTCGCTGAGGGTGATGTCCATATGAGGGGCCGCCATCTAAAAGAATATCAGCGTTTGCCATTTTATATAGGACAGCTATATTTTAACATTTTTAAAGGTTGTTTTAAAGGAATTTAATATGGTAAAAATTTGGTAAAACTTTGTCAGGTCATGTATATGCAGTTTTGGGAAAGGTTTCTTTTAAAAGTAATGCATTACAATATTGTGTTACACCCTAAAAAGTAACTAATTGAGTTACTTAGTTACTTTTTATGGAAAGTAATGCGTTACATTACTTTTGAGTTACTTTTTCTCACCTGGGCTGAGCTTGTTTGTTTGTTTTTTAATAACAACATAAAAGTTCTATTTTTGGCAAATGTACAGGCCCTTTCACACCAAAAGTGAAATGAAAACGCCTCAGACTGAATGAAATACAAATTCACTGCTGTACAGTAGAGGGCGTAGCTCAAACAAATCTTTCAGCTGTGCTTCCATACTGGATTGAAAGAGAATAAGATGCAGGAGAACAAATGTGATGTTTATATAAAGTAAATTTTGCTTATTAGTAGGGTTGAAGAGGATCATAGAAGGTCAGCAGCAAAGACATTAAAGTGGTTAATAAGGTGAGATACATAAGGTGAGATACATACATAAAGTATATTTGTGAAATTTAATATATTTAATTATTGCAGGTTTGCATAATATATATTTATATGAGATTGCATTTCAGTTTTTATTAATTTTGAGTAATACTGAATCTAAAATTTAGTCTAGAACTACAATAACCATCATGTTTACACACAACGCTTCTGCACTTCCCAATTTCTCTCAACATGTGGACAGCAGAGCTGTCAGTCAATTAATGGAAAAACAAAGTGACTAGCATTACTTATTTGAAAAAGTAACTCACATAAGTAACTAGCATTACTTATTTAAAAAAGTTACTCAAATATTTAGTTGCAAATGTATAAGTAATGCGTTACTTCTCCAGTTACTTTAAAAGTAATCTGATTACATAACTCAAGTTACTTGTAATGCGTTACCGCAACATATGCAATTATACGTTATATAGTATGTAGTTTGTTTTTCAAATCTTTAACCCCTTAGCGGTCACCCTCCTGTGCATCCAAACTTAAATGGTTGAAATTCAAGAATGCTTTGCAATATAGACCTGGAAGTGAAAGCACTTCAAAAAAATAAAGTATGTAAAAGTATCAGAATTTGTAAATAAAATGTACTGTACAAAATATACTATACAAAAAATTACTATAAAAATAAAGCCATATGTCTAACGAAGTTGTGTTCCAAATTTGAAGTTGATATCACAAAAATGTATGTTTCTATGATTTTGTTCAGGTGCTAACAAAAATATCCACCGGGTGTCACCCACATTCAATTGAAATTTTGCATTCTCCTGTAAAAAATACTTAATAGTTTCTATGAAACCTTGAGACTCAGACCTTTCCGACAATATGCGTTTTGTCAAGATTAGAAAAGGTTTTGATTATAAAGTAGTTAAAATACCTTATGTAATATGAAACCTGACCCCGCCCACTAGGGGAGGAGCCGCTAAAAGAATTTACAGTACCGTTTCCATGGTAACGCAACGTCCAATTTCAAAACGGGTTTCGAAGGATGAATTTCAAGTTTGTAAGCTTTCAAATGATGATGATTACTAAAAAAAAGTGATATGAAGAAAGGCGATAAATAAAAAGAGCGCCAAGTGTAAATGTCAGCTAAGGGGTTAAATGCATCCTGAGTGTGGTGGATTAAACTATGAGTGATCCCTCATTCCCAAAGTCTCCTGATTTTTTAATCACATTTAAAGCTTAATTAAACCAATTCTTTAAATGATAAAAATGTTTTGCAATGTCATAATTCATTCCAGCCCATGTAAGAATAATATCTATTTCATCTTTAACACTTAATGTGCACAATTTACTTAAAGTTTCTAATTCATGGCTGAGTTAGCAACAGAAACAAGGGGGCGGGGCTTAGCAGATTAACAAATCTTTAAGGGAATTCATACTCACTCCATTTTCCATGTGTCTGTCCAATGTCCCCTTCACTACGTTTCTCTTGGCAAGAGACTCTGGAGCTCTGTGACCTCCTGTAGTCAAAGAAAGTTAGCAGTGTTAGCAGAAGTATTGCTCATTCTTAGGGTTAAGGATGCATATTAAACTTTGACGGATAACATGTCAAGAATTTGTTTTGCAAAGAACATTAATGATACCTAAAATCATGCAGCTTGTCGAGGAGAAGTGCATATTAAGACTTTGACTCAAAGCTCAACAGTTAGCATTTAGCAAACACTCACAATAAAGGGCAGGGATAATGGATTTAGCCTGAAAAAAAGAGTGGCTGTGCTTGGATGAACCTCATTACATAATGACTGTTTGGCTTGGGAAAACAACTAGCGCTCAATTATCCTGCATATGACTGTCTGTGCCAGGGTCCCACTTACATAACATCAACACTGGCACCGCTAGCGCCGCTTATGTGGGTTACTGGATAAAACCGTCTAGGAGTGAAACAATGCCCAAATAATGTTCTTGGTCACAGTCTGACACCACAGGGGTCCTAATCAGGGCTTACTGATTACACAAGCATAGGGTTTTACCTCAATTCTGTGTGAAAACAAACCACAAACACCACGGTTACGAGTCAAACTGTGTGTAATTGACATAATTATGCTCGACAGAAAAATAAGGAACTCTTTGTGAGGTAAAGCCAGCCGTACAGAGCTGATATCACTCGCATTGTTGTGTAACAGCCGGTCTTTGTCCGGCGAAGAAGGCCAAAGTCAGTCAGAGAAATCTGAAACACACGGTTTCACATGACTGGGATGTTTAAACTTCACGGGGGAACAGGGAGGATTCACTTCAAACACGCCGTGTAAACAAATTACTAGAAATTGCGACAAAAGGTATTTATAAGTTAAAAATAGCATGCAAAACAACAGACCAAACAATTATGCTATTTTCAAAGACAAACTGACTGGTACCATAAGCAACTACTAATTAAAAATAATAAAATATCTATGAAAAAGTGTATTTTGAGTTAACATACTTGAAATACATGACATTGATTTGATATATTATTATAAATGTATACATATTTCTATTTACAAATATAATGTAATATAATATAATAATAAAACAATTCAAATCACTGGTACCAAAACTTAAATATAAATACGTATATACATAAAAAATAGACTGTATTTATGAGTTGAAAAACAAAACAAAAAAACAACTGACCATTGACATTACTTTAAGTTGTGAGGTTTATATATACAGTGAGGAAAATAAGTATTTGAACACCCTGCTATTTTGCAAGTTCTCCCACTTGGAAATCATGGAGGGGTCTGAAATTGTCATCGTAGGTGCATGTCCACTGTGAGAGACATAATCTAAAAAAAAAAATCCAGAAATCACAATATATGATTTTTAAACTATTTATTTGTATGATACAGCTGCAAATAAGTATTTGAACACCTGTCTATCAGCTAGAATTCTGACCCTCAAAGACCTGCTAGTCTGCCTTTAAAATGTCCACCTCCACTCCATTTATTATCCTAAATTAGATGCACCTGTTTGAAGTTGTTAGCTGCATAAAGACACCTGTCCACCCCATACAATCAGTAAGAATCCAACTACTAACATGGTCAAGACCAAAGAGCCGTCCAATGACACTAGATACAAAATTGTACACCTCCACAAGGCTGGAAAGGGCTACGGGGAAATTGCCAAGCAGCTTGGTGAAAAAAGATCCACTGTTGGAGCAATCATTAGAAAATGGAAGAAGCTAAACATGACTGTCAATCTCCCTCGGACTGGGACTCCATGCAAGATCTCACCTCTCTCAATGATCCTAAGAAAGGTGAGAAATCAGCCCAGAACTACACGGGAGGAGCTGGTCAATGACCTGGAAAGAGCTGGGACCACCGTTTCCAAGGTTACTGTTGGTAATACACTAAGACGTCATGGTTTGAAATCATGCATGGCACGGAAGGTTCCCCTGCTTAAACCAGCACATGTCCAGGCCCGTCTTAAGTTTGCCAATGACCATTTGGATGATCCAGAGGAGTCATGGGAGAAAGTCATGTGGTCAGATGAGACCAAAATAGAACTTTTTGGTCATAATTCCACCAAACGTGTTTTGAGGAAGAAGAATGATGAGTACCATCCCAAGAACACCATCCCTACTGTGAAGCATGGGGGTGGTAGCATCATGGTTTGGGGGTGTTTTTCTGCACATGGGACAGGGCGACTGCACTGTATTAAGGAGAGAATGACCGGGGCCATGTATTGCGAGATTTTTGGGAACAATCTCCTTCCCTCAGTTAGAGCATTGAAGATGGGTCGAGGCTGGGTCTTCCAACATGACAATGACCTGAAGCACACAGCCAGGATAACAAATGAGTGGCTCTGTAAGAAGCATATCAAGGTTCTGGCGTGGCCTAGCCAGTCTCCAGACCTCAACCCAATAGAGAATCTTTGGAGGGAGATCAAACTCTGTGTTTCTCAACGACAGGCCAGAAACCTGACGGATCTAGAGAAGATCTGTGTGGAGGAGTGGGCCAAAACCTGTGCAAACCTGGTGAAAAACTACAGGAAACGTTTGACCTCTGTAATTGCAAACAAAGGCTACTGTACCAAATATTAACATTGATTTTCTCAGGTGTTCAAATACTTATTTGCAGCTGTATCATACAAATAAATAGTTAAAAAAGACCTTCAGACCCCTCCATGATTTCTAAGTGAGAGAATTTGCAAAACAGCATATGAAAAAATAAAAAATAGCATATGATACCATAACTTACATAAAAATGAAATGAAAATGAATTAGCAACAGTAAATTAAAACCATTTATTAATAGTTTGCCTCATTTGTCACATGAATTATGTGCTATTTATGTGTTTGATTATGTGGGAGTAGCAAATTTAAAAAAAATGTGTGTGTGTGCAGGCTTGTGTATTGGATGTGTGTGTGTATGTGAGTGTGTGGGCATATGTGTTAGTGACTGAATTCTTGGATGCCTTTGGATGGAAAGTGACACACACACACACACGCACACGCACACGCACACGCACACGCACACGCACACGCACACGCACACGCACACACACACACACACACACACACACACACACACACACACACACACACACACACACACACACACACACACAGACACACGTTGTGTTTCCATGTTTTATGGGGACATTCCATAGGCGTAATGCATTTTATACTGTACAAACCGTATTTTCTATCCCCCTACACTGCCCCTGCCCCTAAACCTACCCATCACAGGAGACATGCTGCATTTTTACATTTTCAAAAAACATCACTTAGTGTGATTTATAAGATGTTTTCCTCATGGGGACCAAAAAATGTCAAGGATTTTGGACATTGCCATCTTTTGTGGGGACATTTTGTCCCCATACCGAGGGATTACCAGTCCACACACACACACACACACACACACACACACACACACACACACACACACACACACACGCACACGCACACGCACACGCACACGCACACACACACACACACGCACACGCACACGCACACACACGTCAGTGTTTGGGCTACACCGGTTCATTACTCTCACACAGGTGTTCCTTCACCATCTGCACTCTGCAGGATGAGCTATACATGTCAATATTATCTTATCGGTTTCTGTGATTAAAAGTTTTGTTTAAAGATTTTTTTTGTGCCTCCGCTGGAGTTTCAGAACAGATCAATGTTTCAAACTGCGCTTAGTATGCAATCATCTGTCTCATTTGTGTCTGCTTTCATTTTTCATTTTAGGAGAAACATATTTCATACCTAAAAAAAATACCCTTTAGTTTAAGCTAAGATGAGAAATAAAATCTTCCATTTTGTGTGCCTGTTTTCAGGACACAAGATCCATTCTGATCTATTCCAAAGCCCCCCCACCCTTAGGCAGTGCCCACAAAACAAGCCGTTCTGCAGTAAATAATTCATGCCCCAACACAGCCATAACCATGTCAAATTTACAACCCCTCTATTCACAGTCTCCTATAAAAGGAAATGACATTCACGCCTATCTGCAACAACGGCATGTCCATACTGACAGCAGACTGCCGAGGGGGAGAGGATGTAATCGAACGTTCCCGTGATTTGCCATAGACAAAGAGCCTGTCTATATTCAACCATACAACAGATAATAATTCAACCATACAGTAAATAATACACAATGTCAAACATTCTCCAACTCTTTCGCATTGCTACTGTCTTCAGTATTCAAAATCAGACATAGAAACTAAAAGTAGCTCATTTAAGTTAGATAAAAACAGTTCTAATAAACAAATAATGTGTGTGTGTGTTAATAAAATGCACTGCACTTTCTCAAGCTAATAATAATTTTTTTTACCATTTCTACCATGGTAACAGGATTGATGGGTTGACATGATTTATACAGTTTAATTTGACAAAATTAAATATAATATGCGTCTTAGAAGGACATTTTAATCCTGACATTTCTATACAAATACCCGTATCACTTATCATGGTAACAGGGTTGACATTTTAAGACAATTACCTGCTGACAAACAAAACCTTAAGCTAAAGTGACAAAAGGAGACTTTAAATTGTCTATGTAAAGCTAATTTCTTACAAGGAATAGTTTTTGTTATATTTATGGAATGGTTCAGGTAACAGGGTTGACATTTATACAGATTACATTGACGTAGTGAAACTTCCATTATGCTTCTTAGAAAAAGAATTGAATCCTGACATATCTAGGAATATACCCTTTTCATTTATCAGTTGTTTACTATACAAAATCATGGTAACAGGGTTGACATGAATGTTGTTGGTGTTACAGGGCTTGTATTTCGGTGTACGCACATAAAGCTGCCTCAGTACTAAATGTAGTTATTTTTCACTTCTTTTTGCGCCTAAACAGTCACACACACAAAATAATGTAAAAATGCCATTCATGGCGAGTATTCACGTAAACACAGTCAGTTATATTTTAATTTAACGTAAACAGTTGAGAAAGAAAGCATGTGTAACTGTATAATGGATCCGTGTGTCAGGTCTAAGAGTGACAGCATATATATACCTGCTGCCAAATAAATAATTAAACAAATAAATGGTCACACTTTAGTTTAGGGTCCAATTCTCACTATTAACTATGACTTCAACCAAAAAAAACCCTCCTAATTACTGCTAATTAGTAGTTAATAAGGTAGTTGTTAAGTTAAGGTATTATTAAGGGACGTAGAATTTGGTCATGTAGAGTAAGGCATTAATATGTGCTTTATAAGTACTAACAAACAGCCAATATGCAAGCTAATACGTAACAAATTAATGGTGAGAATTGGACCCTAAAATAAAGTGTTACCAAATAAATAAAATACAATGTTATTCCATTTAAAAACTTTTAAATATATACACCAATCAGGCATAACATTATTAGCCACACTGATTATATCTCCATCACAGCACCTGTTAGTGGCTGGGATATATTAGGCAGCACCTGAACATTTTGCCAAGGGCCAAATTGTGATGGCTAGACAACTGGGTCAGATCATCTCCAAAACTGCAGCTCTTGTGGGGTGTTCCCGGTCTGCAGTGGTCAGTATCTATCAAAAGTGCTCCAAGGAAGGAACAGTGATGAACCGGCGACAGGGTCATGGGTGGCCAAGGCTCATTGATGCACGTGGGGAGCGAAGGCTGGCCCGTGTGGTCCGATCAAACAGACGAGCTACTGTAGCTCAAATTGCTCAAGAAGTTAATGCTGGTTCTGATTGAAAGGTGTCAGAACACACAGTGCAGTTTGATGCGTATGGGGCTGTATAGCCGCAGACCAGTCAGGGTGCCCATGCTGACCCCTGTCCACCGGCGTAAGCGCCATCAGTGGACACGTGAGCATCAGAACTGGACCAGAGAGCAATGGAAGAAGATGGTCTGGTCTGGTGAATCACGTTTTCTTTTACATCACGTGGATGGCCGGGATCATGTGCGTCGAATACCTGGGGAACACATGGCACCAGGATGCACTATGGGAAAAAGGCAAGCTGGTGGAGGCAGTGTGATGCTTTGGGCAATGTTCTGTCGGGAAACCTTGGGTCCTGCCATCCATGTGGATGTTACTTTGACACGTACCACCTACCTAAGCATTGTTGCAGACCATGTACACCCTTTCATGGAAAACGGTATTCCCTGGTGGCTGTGGCCTCTTTCAGCAGGATAATGCGCCCTGCCACAAAGCAAAAATGGTTCAGGAATGGTTTGAGGAGCACAACGAGTGAGGGGTTGAACTGGCCTCCAATCTCAATTTAATCGAGTATCTGTGGGATGTGCTGAACAAACAAGTCAGATACATGGAGGACCCACATTGTAACTTACAGGACTTAAAGGATCTGCTGCTGACATCTTGGTGCCAGATACCACAGCACACCTTCAGGGTTCTAGTGGAGTCCATGCCTCGACGGGTCAGGGCTGTTTTGGCAGGGGGACCAACACAATATTAGGAAGGTGGTCATAATGTTATGCCTGATCGGTGTACATACCTGTCAAGTTTTGGATTTGAAAATAAGGGAAATTTTTCGGCGCCTACCGCAAGCAGTCCCACCACCCCAACCAACCTCCAGTATCCCTTATATTCTAAGACAGGTGTTATAGCCCAAATGAAAACACAAAAGGGTATATATGAACAGCATTTATTTAAAGGCTTATTTGCATATTTTCTGTTCATTTAACATTGCTTGTCTTTACATTTTAATTTCATTCCACACATTCTTTTCATTTCATATTGCTTTTCTTTTACATTTTTTCTTTTCATTTCACATAACTTTTCTTTACTCTTTTAGTGAGTTATTGTACAAATTTGTTGCAGACTTTGCATTCTTTAAGACTGTTTTGCAAGGACTGTATTTGTGGGCTGGGCCAGAGTGGTTCATTTTACATTAGAGTGGAGCGCAAACAGTTCTGTTGTCTAATGTCATCCTATTCTCTGTAACAATCTTTCGTAGGCTACCATGCTAAATACCCTTTCTGAACTTGCAAATGGCAGTTACGCCGGCGACACACTGTGAGCGTGGCGTTTCTGCTGCGTGTCAGCTGCGTTGCGGCTGCGTGGCGATTTCTATGTCTATGCACACGCGGCGCTGCTGCTGCTGGTGACATACAGGGAAGGCCTATACTTAATGTATACTTCATGTTAAACGCGCGCGTCACGCACACAGTGTGTATGCTCTAGTCTAACCTGTTAACATGGGAGCCGGAAAAAAAAACGGACGCTCATGCCACGCTTGCAGTGTGTCGCCGGCCTTATCGCGAGGCTAGTTACAGAGCTCAGATTAGAAATGTTTTTGCTTTTGTTTTTTTACTCGGGTATTATTATTTTTTAATAACGCAGGTTAAAATACGGGAGATTTACAGGAAAATACTAATACGGGAGGACGGCGGGAAAGAAGGGTAAAATACGGGACTTTCCGGCCAAAACGGGATACTTGACAGGTATGTCTGTGTATAGAGAGAGGTATCAAAGACAAATTACATTTTTTATTTTATATTTAAGCTGCAGTCCGTAACTTTTTGCGCTCTAGCGGTTAATAAACAGAACTGCACGCCTCTTGCGAAAGAACATTGCAGCCAGAGCTACTTCTCTCTGTTTATGTCTATGGTGAGTCACGCAAGTTACGAGTAAAAAAGTTACAGACAGCAGCTTTAAAAAAAAATTATAATAATAAAAAAATCACATTCACTAACATAGCAAGGAAATACATGGGTGCCAAAAATGCATCATCATGATAGAAGGCAGAAGTTGAACTGTATACATTAACATATATTAATAATGTTATTTTTTAGCAAGCATGCACATGAGGAACAAAAGTGCTACCAGTTTTGTAAAATGACCCAAACACACTTTCAGAAAGATTTTGGTGACCTTTGAAAACACAGTGACCATTGACTTTTCTCTTTCTCACCTGTATCGTGGCCAGGTGCTCGGTCATGGCGCAGGAAGAATCGCACCTCCGCCCTCTGCTGACCCCAGCGCTGCAGTACTTCGATAATTCGCTCGCTGTCACCAATCACACGCTCTGAGAAAGGAACCGACCAATTGGAAAGAAGGGATGCAAATTAGGTGGCAAAGATCCATTCTGGAGTGATGCATCACTGCACCTTTACACCACAGTCGCATGGACAGGTGCAGCAAGATGACTTCTATCATTTTTATTCCTGTAATGACTTTGTAAAAGGAACAGTTCACCCGAAAATGAAAAATTCTGTCATTTATTCACCTTCAAGTAATTTCAAACCCACATGAGGTTGTTTCTTCCGTGGGACACAAAAGGAGATATTTTGATGAATGTTCATGCTGCTCTAAAAACTGTACATTTTTTACTTGACAAATAATAACAGAATTTTTTTTTTGATAAACTGCTTTAAAAATGACCTCATATCAAACCAATTACTGGAATGAACTTGCTCAATAAGATAAAAAAACAAAAAAATGCAAGCCAGCACCTACCAGATCCTCTCCACATCTCAGCCAGATAGCACTCCACCTCCCCCGGCTCTTTACACATGTCCACCACATCTCGACACAGCGTCTCCGGCGTGATGGGAAGCTCGGTGAAGTGCTTGTCGCTGTTGCTGAGGTACACCGTTAGGAACATCTGAGTCAATAAAAAAAAAGACACAACATGGGATGTTACAAAAACATTCTACAGAAGAAATGTGTTTTGTGTTCCTCAGAGTCAGTGAACTTTTGATTCTCTAGTTCTTTATAAAGCCATCGATGTACTTGTGTTTTAAAGAACCCAGAACAGATTTCAATACTCTCAACTGAAGCATTTTTGGTGTTCTTTTGTCAGTTTTGACTGAACAATTTTTAGAATTTTTTACTTCACTGTAATGGTAAAAAATGACCGCATTGGAAACAAATTTAATCTATTTCATTAACACATTTTCAGTTTAATTTGTTTTGTACTGCACCCAACTATCCCTATCACTTTGTTTTGTGAACTATCCCTTTAAGTTTAAAATTGTATGTGCTTATGTAATGTTTTTTTTAATAATTTATCTTTGATTAAATTACATTTTAGTATGGTGCTCTGAAAAACGTATAATATAACAAAGAATGTTTTTTTTGTATTTTTAATCTATTCAGACAGACAGACTCAAAAACCGTATTGTAACGTGTTTGTTGTGTTTTGGTTTCATTTTCATTCTGTTCCTGATTGTGGTTTACTTATTTAATTCAACTGTTTGAAATTATTTTGATTACTCTCCTTGTGTATTAAACCCTGAGTTCTGTCTGTTCATTGTCCGATATCGTTTATCGTTATATGGTTGTTATTTCTCCATGAAATATTCTCATGTTTATTGCTGCGTTTGGATTATTGATTTATAGATCGTTGTGCCCTCCTTACAGACACATATACAGCAGGTAATGGTTCTTGAAGAGGTTTTTTGCTTACATATATGAAGGTGAGCTTCCTCAACCATCCAAACCTATTACAGAGATGTGACTTATATGCCAGATGCACGTAATGTTATTATACAGTGGTGTGTGTGGGTGAAAATTTCAAGATGGATGGTTGACAGCAAAAGAAATGCTGTATTTCTGTCTTGGCATTTTAATTGCAGCCGGCACAGATGGCTGTCACATCCAGAGAGTTCTTATCCAGAAATAAAACACAAGCATGGGGTAATTAGTCAGAAAGCAAGGAGGTAATTGATTTGTAATTCCGAAGGAGGAAAAAGACAAGGTTACTGCCATCATTTCAAAAATACAATATCTTAGTATAAATTTGTCCACATTATTTTGATTTATTATTAAATAAACATTAAAAAAACGTAGGATATTTTAACATAAACGTACCAACAAAAAAAAACATTTTCATACAATTTTGCTAGTGTGTGTTTATTTTCAGACTATCGCAGCAGAGTTATTATCACTGCTGATAGAGTGAAAAAACACTCAGCAGTTCTCTGTTACTATGTGTGTGTGTGTGTGTGTGTGTGTGTGTGTGTGTTTACATGCTTTGCCAAGCGAAGCTGAGGTACTACTGTCACACCAGATGGGTAGAAGCAAAACTCAGCGGCTCTGCCACCTTAACCTGAGTCACGCACTGGGACAGGAAACAGAACTGCATGAGAATTCCTGAACGCGCATAATTACACGGTTCTCTCGGATACTTGATTCTGATTGGTCAATTGTGGCATCCTGCAGTGTTTTTGTAAATTGGCTGCTAAATTTAGGCTAGTCTTTCATATCACTCTACACTCGCTTTCTTCTATAATACAATTATTGAAACTTTTTACGCACATACGCATAAGGCTAGGGGTTGAACGACTTCAGATTTTTTAAGTCGACATTTATGTGATTAAAGTCGAGTCGACTAGTCGCTGCTATTGCTTCTACATGACAGCTTATGTCAGTTTTATCAGTTATCAGAGAGAGAGAGAGAGAGAGAGAGAGAGAGAGAGAGAGAGAGAGTGATGGCATGTGAATTAATTGTACCCGGAAGCATCTCTCTACTTCGGAAATAATTTTGGGTGTCAAATAATTTTGATACCCAAATTCCAGAGATGGGCGTGCCATAATAAACATGGTGGCGGGGAGAACTACTGCTGTGTCAGGTATGGTTTATTCGTTTTTTCCCCAAAATAGCTAGATCGTCTTGTCATTAAAGTAGTGCATATTTACATATACGAGTAATCATTTGAAGCGTATCGTATGTTTTTATAAACAGCAAAAATTGCCTGCATTTGATTGACATTACATCGTCAGAAAGCGGGCTATCTAGATAGCATCGTAAATGTTTATATGGTTGTCAGTGCATGTGACACCACATATAAATGTTGGTTTTAATAAGATTTTTCCCAATAAATAGGCAAGGATAAACCTGGTGTCCTCCGTGATTCCTGTTCATTCCGACAACAAAGCACTTGAATGCATCAAGCTTGTAATCACGACTTCTGAAGTGGGAAGTATGACATTTCCGATAGCACGTAAAGGCAGCACATGGAACTAAGAATATATGTGAAAACGTTTCAGTTTCTTAGCTATTTTATTGATAAATCACAGAACAGTGTTGACAATACATTTCTGCGCTACTGAATACTTGTGTCGCGATCTGCGCGTGATATGCGAGTCAATGTGTGTGTGTTACAGTGCAGCAGCGCATTTGTTTAGAACGGCGATTAACTTACGAGTACAAAGCGCATTCTCCGGATCAATATTGAGCATCCAGATGATATAATCAAACATATCTTGTGAAGCGCTCTGAGTATACATTTGTAATTTTACTATTGGCAACGGAGCGTAAAAGTGGACATCAAAGATTTCTTATCTGGTTGCACCCTCTATAGGCCATGATCAGCGACTAGTCGACGTAAAGCTTAAAGTGTCATGGCAGAGCATTAGTCGGCTAGTCTGTGAAAACCAAGCGGCAACCTCCCCCAGTTTCTCTTGAAGCCAATACGGAAGTGACTTAAACTGCAATTCATCGACTGGCCACTAGGGACAGGCAGAATCTCATTGAGCTCCATGTTAAAATGCCCAACAGCAGAATAAAACATGTTTACAGCCTGGCACAAAGTGTGGTTTTGGTCTATAAATCTAATTTTGCCCTTCATGACAACTGTGAGGGTGTGAATTTTTTATAACTCGTTCGTTTACAGCTTTTACAGCCAATTCGGTTAAAGCCTTAAAGTTCTGCATAACTTTAAATGACAGGTGGATAGCCGTTTGTCTGCTGTCTGTTAGTCATCACGTCACCTCAGCTCCGCCCACGTCCCGCATCTTTGCCCATTTTCTGTTATCCGGGAGTGACGCGCGATGACATGCTGAATCAAGATGGCAACGGCCAGCTCGACCTTACTTTACGCTTCAAAACTCACGGAAACTACGTCCATATTTATTTACAGTCTATGGTGAAACCCCTACTATAGTTGTGAAGTGTTTCTTCACAAAGTGACATCGCTAACTACTGGCCTGGCATGAATATTACAGATTTTTTCGTTGTTTTCGCGGATCCATTTCTGTTTTTAGTACATCGCTGTCATGTAAACGTACCCAAAACCTAGAACTATTAAAGATTGTTTTTGTTAATTGAAATAAAATATTAAACAAAATATAATTATTAGATGAAAAACTTAGTTGTCTTGACAACTAGCTCAAATTAAATATGTTTAAATTAAAGTAATAAAATGACTAAAACTAACAACTGAAATACAAATAAATAAATTCTAAATTGAAATATTTAAATAAAACTAATACAAATAAGAAAAGCATTACATTATATGGAATACATTTTCCAGCTGGACATTGTTGTAGACCACCGCAAACAGCATCATAAATTCCCTACTGCAGTTTTTAAAATAGCTAGACTTGTCCAAAGTTATCAGTATTTTGTGATCTGTTCAATATCGCCGGCATGACATTCATCTGCCGTCAGGCCCGTCACACAGCTGTGCGAAAAGGGTTTAAGAGGCTTTCAATCCTTCAATGCGCACACACTTTACACACATTCTAGTCTAATCTGGCTTTGGATGTGCACACGACTGCTAAAGCACTTGTATCCATGCCTACTGTCATGCTGCAAACATGTATGAATAAATGTTTGACAAGATACGGTCAGGAATAACAGTGGTTAGGCTTGTAATCCAGCAGTCTTTTAAAAACTGTCTAGTTGACCCAAAAGGGTCATAAATTGAGGCCAGTTAAAGGCTGCGGACCTCCACTGAAATGGTCACGAATGTCAATAAAGACTTAGAAATGTCATCAAATAGGATCAAATGAAAGAGATAATCTTAAAGTCAGCATAAAGATTACTCTCTATATCAAGCAAATCTGCAATTTGGCAACTCAATTACAGATAAAACTTAAGAAATGGTTGCTACACAATGGCGTTGATGGTTCCATGAAGAACCTTTAATATTCATGGACTCTTTCCATTGCACAGAATGTTCTTTACAGTGGAAAAGGGTGAGATGATTAAGATGATTAATAAACGGTTATTTTAAGAACTGTTCACTTTAACGTTTTTTGGAGAACCTAAAAATCAGAGACTTATTTTACATCTTGTAAAAAGGAGCATTATAGGACCCCTTTGAAAACAATCATGGCAAACAGTGCGCATCAGAAGTGATCTAAGCTGAAGTAAATATTATTTATCAGCTTTAATATATTGGATACATTTTCTTATTGGGTCGATAATGATAACATTAAAAATGAACCTGCCGATATATCGTGCATCCCTATTAAAGTTTCTTCATGAAACTATCAAAGCCAATAAAGAACCATTATTTTCAAAAGTGTGGCATCACGGCAAAAACCTCCTCTTGTAACCCCTTATAGGAAGGAGTGTAGACCCTAGCCCTACTGTTTAAGCTAAATGGATGATTATATTTCTCTCAGACCATTCTGTGTCAATCCCTTGGGATGACCAATGAAAGCCTTTATTAGATGAATGACCCTTACTGGGAATGAAACCTTATTAATATATCTTCCTCCAATGCACTTATGTTGTAAACTCCATACGTCTAAATCCCGCTAAACACTAACCTAATTAGTCTCTGGGTTATGGTTTATAAGATGAGCTCTTAAAAGATCCAAATTGAATTATGGATGGAGCGTATTGTCTCATGTCGACTTGCAAACCGCAGACCTTTTCAGTGGGAAACTCAGTGTAATTCTTCATCGAATGCATATGGTGGTGTAATTTTTTCTACGGGCATGTAAGGGTGTCTTGAAGTCATTGCTAAAAATGTTAAAATTTATGATAAATTAATTAAATACCCAATAGCTAACATGGCTATTTTCCAAATTTCAAAGACAGTGCTCTGTCTTTGTGTCCTCCTGTCAAATCAGGACATGTGTCTAAAAGTCTGGCCGCATGGCGAAAAGTGCTTTTGAATCAGCGTTTGCATCCATAGGGCATTAAATCCTAGACAAGCTCACTGCTGTTACAGAAAAGCCCTTGTGCCAAAGGACAGCCTGCGGCGGTGACCCCACACTTGATCCCTAGAGTAATATTTCTGAGAAATCTTAAATGACATGATTCTGTCTTAGGGCATGGGACAGAGATTTAGGGTTACAGTCTCATAGCACTATTTTGAAACAGGACACTGTTTATGTTGCCACAGGTAACCACAAGTGACGTAATGGATTTGAATAGTCACACAGACATTTACCATTAGCTGACAAGTGTTAAACTCTCGTTTAATATTCACCAAATGTCCTGGAGACTTCCCATACAGATTAATTCATGAACTTAATTTAGTTTAAAGGTTTGAAGAGAAAGGTAAATCCAACAGGACATTTCTGTAATTTACTCACTTTCTTCTAAATTAGAGAACACAAATAAGACATTTTAAAGAGTGTTTTAGCTTTTTGTTCATACAATGAAAGTGAATGGTGGTCACATAAAAACAAAAGTGTTGGTCTAGATCAGTGATCCTGGAGGGCCACTGTCCTGCAAAGTTTAGCTCCAACCCCAATGAAACACACCTGAACCAGCTTTATAGTCTTATTAGGGATACTAGAAACTTCTATGCAGGTGTGTTGAGGCAAGCTGGAGCTAAACTCTGCAGGACAGTGGCCCTCCAGGACCGAGTTTGGACACCCCTGGTCTAGATGGTCAAAGCCTGATCTGATGAAGACAGGTTAAGCTGGTCGTTGGTTAAGCTAGTTAAGCTAATTACCCAACAATGCTGGTTTTCTCAGAACACTTTTTTCACTCTATACTTTCTTACCTCCAGTTAATACTGGCATAAGTTCTCTAACTGACCTCATTTTATTTATGCTTCACTTTTATGTGTTCCTTACACATTTCTAGCAGCAAACAGAATGTAGGCCAGTTCATTGGGCCATTTTGAGTGGACAAGAAAAAGGACGTAATTCTCTTGCTATTCAAAGTCAAAGGCGTAGCCCTGGGCAACTTCGCATTTCGAAGAATAAACATTAAACAAAAGGTTTTGATGACAAAACCACATCTTTGTCAACAGTTCATTTGCAATGGAGTGCGCAGCTTTGACGCAACGACATTCAGGTTAACGCCTATACTCATTAACCCTAAAGTATCTTGAAACTAACCAAGCCACAAAACCACATGGATTAAATGGCATTTGCAACATATTCCCATAAGTGGAAACATTCTTCATTATTTTTCCTGTTGTTGAATGCTGAAAACAGTAGATGCATTGTTCAACTGGATTACCAATAAGATCGTCTGTTCTACAACATACAATGTACATTCAGTGCCTGTATTGCATGGTTTTCATTAACTGTAAAGGTTCATTGCTTTGACTATTGGAGCTTGTGCAAAGGTGGGCAGACATCACATTCGACAGGATGAATGAAAAGCAGTCAGCCAGAAAGAAAAGTCGAAGAAAAGCCACTATGCCAACACAAAGAGGTAATCCAACGAATGACAAGAGCATCAATTATTCAGTCTGATCACCACAAGAGCATGTGTCAATATATGCTCTGATCAGACACGGTTTACTCTATAATGTGGGTTTAATTTAGGCTATCATGCTTTTCTTAGAAAGTAGCTGCTTCTGTAAGTCACAGGACAGAACCCGCAGATTCAGCAGGCTGTCAGCCAGCAGTGTGTGTGAGAATACAGGCACAGAATCAGCCATATGGCCCCTGCAGTGGATTGACACAAAGCATGATTAATATGAGGATTAGTCTTGAGTTCATACACTACAACTCCTACCCACACACTAACCCTCCAAAACCCTAGGAGAATAAAGCTGGTTTAAAGGGATAGTTCAGCCAAACATGAAAATTACCCCATGATTTACTCATCCTCAAGCCATCCTAGGTGTATATGACTTTCTTCTTTCAGACAAATACAATCTGAGATATATTAAATGATTGATTTGTGTTGCTAAGGTGCTTCACAATGGCTACTAGGGCATGGCTAGGAAGTAGACAAGGTGAATCGTGATTGGCTGTTTGCTCCCCCGAGTCAAACGAGCCCACCCTTATGTTTCTATGACGCTTCTAGCCAAAGATATCCCTTTGATCTCTTTCAATGGAAGCCTGTGGAACTTGTTGCTAGGGTGTTCTGAATGGTTGCCTTCTGAAGCGAAGCGATGCGTTTGTGGAAAAAATATCCATAAAAAATAAAATAAAAAAAACACTAAAATAACTAGCTTCCGGCAGACAGCCTATGCAAGTCGACTTAACCCCTGCCACGATGTATGACATAGGATGAAGGAGTAGCTTAAGCTTTGACGCCTCTCGCGGTTCCATCAAATAGGGCTGGGCAACAAACTCAAGCCCCTCTTCTCTTATATCGAACGACATTTCTCGTTTTAGACTTTAAATTTTGCTCTATCCTCTGCGTTTCTGCGTTCGTCAATACGTCATGCATCAGGTCAGGGCTTACTCTTCCACCGTAAATCGATGCATACAGCTGTCTGTCTGTAGCTATTTTAGTTTATAAAGATTTAAATATGGATATTTTTCTCACAAATGCATGGCTTCAATTCAGAAGGTCTTTATTAACCCCCTGGAGCCTTTTATGATGGACTTTTTTGGCCTCCAAAATCAAATCCTCTATTCACTGCCATTATAAAGCTTGGAAGAGCCAGGACACTATCTAATATGTCTCTGATTGTATTCGTCTGAAAGAATAAAGTCATATTAGGAACCTAGGATGGCTTGAGGGTGAGTAAATCATGGGGTACTTTTCATTTTTGGATAAACTAACCCTTTAATGAAAAAGCTGAAGCTTCAAATGTAGAGAGTCAACTCACTCAAGGACCTGGTTTAATTTAACCTCTAAAGAAAAGGTGAGCTGACTTCATATGTGCTCTGTTCAGCAGTACAGACCCTTTTTATTGTGACTAGAAATATCTTAAAGGTCAAGGTTAAAACATTCCGAGTGCCCGATTACCGGCTGGTCCTTGGGAGCCAAGTTTTCCAAACACAGACTTCTCTGCATAGCAGCAATGTTGTTGTGTGGAATGTGATCTTAGCAACAGTTGCCGTGGCAACCGGCCGCCGCAGTTCTGGTCATTGTTTCCCACTGAGGCCTCAGGTGGCTGAAAGGGCCCGACAACAATCAGCGATATTTATAACTCCTAATGCACAGCCTTTGAACTTAAGTGGGATACAGAATTTAATTACTACAAGCTAATCTTATTTCACAAGTGCTCCCAGCCCAAGTCATCTATTCACCTGTCAAATCAATTTAGAGTCTTGAAAATAGCTGCTCTGTGTACTTTTCTAATCGACACAAAAGACATGACCACACAAGGACCCTTCAATGCCTTTCAACAGAGGGAAGCTATGCAACTCAAATCAACTTCCTCTAGGGGAAGTATAAACAATGCCTTGATATTCTCAATGCAGTTTTAGCTCGAAACGCACTGAGGACAATGCAGATTACTTCTGTAAAATGTCTCACTGAGAGGAATATCCCACTTCACAATTGTTGTTCCTTTGAGACTTAAGGCAGCTAGTAATTCACAGCAAAAACAATGAACTCAGCGTCTGAGGTACGGAAAGATTTATGGGGTGAACAAAGAACACAGTCACCGTTCAGATAATTCACAGTGCTGAAAGAATATGCTTTATAACAATGTGGTTCTCTCAAACACAGTGTATGCCTTCAAATAGATGCTTAAGATGATCAAGGATCTAAAACTGACCATGACTCAAACCGAAATGATCACCTATGATTACAAATATTTCTTTGCAAGCTAAATATACCATGCTGTGGTACCCACCTCAAACAAACAACAATGCCACTGTACATTAAAATGACTACCTTGAAACCTACGTCTATTTCCACTGAAACAATTCCAAAAAAATCAAAACGCCTATAAGATATTGTGTCCGCGGGTCATTCGTTTCATTATTTGCATTTTAAAATCTGTAAAGTGAAAACACAGTTTATACACAGGGATTATAATTCACATTAACGCTATAAATCCATGGATACTACTGACGGTTCATCCAGATTGAAGGCGGACATCCGGTGACAAAGCCAGTGGAGATTAAGGAGGACTTGCTTGAAAATGAACCCATAGAGCAATGAGCTTTAACCGGCACTGTATCTTCATTAGAAATCTACTTTAATGGAAAGATCAAAATGACAAATATCCCTTGTGATCGATGTGGACAGAGGTGACACGGTCATATGTTTTTACTCTGGACGATGGGTGTATGGATGTGTGACTCACCAACACACACCATTAGTGACTCACCCATATAAGTAGTGACAGCAAAGAGATAGCAGGTGCTTTAGCACACTAAAACCCCATTTCACTATACGTTTTACTAAACATATATAATCTCAAAACATGAAACCTCTATGTTAACATCAAATGACTAATCTTTGTGCCAAACACATTGACTAACCTTATAGGGTCTGTCAGGTGAATGATATTATGCCACATATCTTAAAACGGTAGATTTGCTGTCAAACAATCTTGATTTTGGTTACATTATTTGTTTGTTTATAATAATCCTATTTGCATATGAAGATTCCATGGAACCTTTTTTAAACCAAAGAAATTCTAAATTACTTATAGTTGAAATAAGGATTACAGTTAATCAGTTTTTTATTTAATTGCTTCAGCACTTACTGGATTTAATTAAAAGATGCGCAATATTCTGGATCAGTCTTTATTATCAGATAACAGGATATGCAATCTAAACAAGGCAACCAGGTAATTCTGTCTCATATTTTTATTTAATATAATCCCTTTTATCAACATTATAACACTGCTACCTAGGAATGCTGTTATCTGATACAATCAATGCAACTTGAACACACACACACACATGACATTCACATAATGAAATTGTTGAGTTTATCCATGACAAAGAAGCGATGTTGATGCATGGAGATGGAAATTATTGTACATCAGTGCATTACAAAGCTTGATCTCGACTTACCGGCATCATATTGAAAATGACCTCCAGATATTGTATATTCCTTATATAGTTGTAAAAAGACCTTCCTCTGGTCTCCCAATAAGTATTCTTAGTGCTGCTGTTTTATATGCAGGTAAATTGTGCACGTATTATCCTCTTCTTTTACGTATCATTATTTTAGTCTCCTCTGATGTTGTCCGACAACTTTGTAGTGTTGATTTATTATAGAAACCTGTTGCAGAATGAACCCGAGATGAACTCGGTAAATACAGTAAAGTTTCTTATGCGAATCGCTCAGATGAAGGGAACCGCAGACCGCTGATCACACCGGACCATTTGTGTACGCAGCGATTCACTACCGCTATACAATATCAGCCATATAAAAAATAACGGTATTCCGCGAAAGTCTTGTATCATCTACTGTCCGCTAAGCCGATTGCAGGTCCACGTTATATCCGTGCGAGCGAGTTTTTTCGCTGGATAAACAAACGCAACCCAACCCAAGATGACGCTGCGCGAGATTCCGAATATCCCCGGCGCGTGCATGACAAACTCCGCCTCGCGCCACCCGCGCGCTTCCCGCCCACTTCATCACCATTATCCCCTTCTCCTCAGGAGCTGTTCAGCGGTCAAGATACGGTTTGCTGATTTTATATGGCTCTGTTTTATTAAATGTGCTCCACACTATTTAGAAGCCCTTTCGAATAATAATGCAAAGGACTTTTTAGTAATATTGAATTAACAAACGCGCGTTCAATGGACCCAACAGGACCATTGCTGTGGGTAACCCACACATTTCATTAAGTTTCATGGCACAGTACGATTATACATAAACTGTGACTAACAGATACTTATAAAATGCAAAGATTCTTCAAAACGTGAAGAAATACTTATATAGATTAGAAATTATGAAAACATTAAAGCAAACAAACACTAGCTGCACTAATTAAGGTTAAATTGAATATGGAAAAGTAGCGGAAATAATAATTTGTGTAGCTAAACATGCACCCATGGTAATGATTGACAATATTTAATTTATTTGAACATTTTATGCATGAATATGATAATTAATGAGTTATTTACATGCCAATGTACCCTATGACACACCATCCCTATAGTGCCGCCATTTTTGTAAGATTGGTTTGATCAGGACAAACCAAGAATATGAGTGGAATAAATGAACATTTATATCAGATTTTTAACAAGAATATTGTCTGTCCTGGGCTGTGTTTCCTTTACGATAACCAGAGGCCCCTGGGCTACAGCATTATGGTAGCCCCCCTACCCCAAATGTTATTTTAGCTCCCTGTCAATTATTAATGTCGAAATGTATCTTGTCGATACAACAGTTAACATTGAAACACAGTGTGAATGCTGCATACAAATGGGTCAAATACAGGTGAATATGCAAATTCATTCTTTGCCAGTAGGTGGCGCTTATGGAACAGCATAATTAAAGCAGTTACATTAACAAAACTGCATTGCATCTAGTGCTGCAACTTACGATTATTTTGATAATCGATTAGTTGGCCGATTATTTTTTCTATTAATTGGATAAAAGGCACTTTTTTATTGTATTGACATAACCCACTATTCCACATCCTGCCCTATCAAACAAACGTGCCAGCTGAGTGCTATGAAAACATACATAGTGTATATACAATTACATAAATTTACCATGGTTTTACATCGAATAAAACAAACAAAAATAATAATAATAAATAACAGGGTTATTGTAGTTATTCAATGGTAACCACAAATTAACCATTGTTTTGCTTCAAATCCATAGTTTAACCATATGGTGTTTGTGTGGTTATACAAATGATAACCAATATGGCAAAAACATGGTTTTATTATAATAAAAACATGGTTCATATGTTTGTTTGTGCTATACATTATCACCCATTAGGGCTTTGCCGAAAATGCCGTTGCGAGCCATAAAAATGTATGAGTGTGTGAGTTTGTTTTTAGAAAGCAATTGTCACTGCTGGTAAACTCCCAAATAATTAGTAGAAAATTTTCATTTTCGTGCAGCCTGTTGGGCCCGCCCCAGTGTAAGCCCATGGGTTAATGCACCCTTGATCTTAGTGACCATTGGTGGCAACGGTTCTGTGATCAACTTAGGCTCACGATGCTTTTAAGAAATGCAGCACTGAAACACTCGGATAAGGGCTGTTGAGGTACACCAGTGGGTAGTCCGTAATGTCAGGACTGGAGGAGATAACTCAAGTGTGATGGAAATACCTCTGGCAGATCTGTTATCTTAACTATAAGGGTAATGTCTTTTCAGCACTGCACTTGAGATGATAGCCAGGTGGTGGTCTGCATGAAAGCATGGTCTGAGAATGCAGTTAAATGGTGCTACAGTATGTGGTGCAAACCATTCCCATAAAGACAAGAAACCTCTTGAGCAAAAGCTGGTATAATCGTGGTTTAACTTCCTGAAATCATGGGAGAAAAACAACAGGGAGGAACTGCCTAAGGATCTGCCTAACAGCAATAATCAAATAAAGAAACTGATCCAATTTTACACTTAGATTATGATGAAACCTCATTTGTCCCGCTGAGGGAAATTTGTTGGGCATACATATTAAGCTGTGTAACAAGACAACCGATTAATAACAATCACACTGTCATGTCACAGTCAAATTTAGCAAAAGGAACAAAATATTAGGCCTACTTACAGCGGTTGAAAACTCTGAGATTTGAACAAGCCCTTAACCCTAATTTGAGAAGAACTATGTTTCTTAGCAATGTGTTCTGGCAAATGCAAAATCACATAGACTTGTTTTGAAGGAGTCACCTATTGCTATCATAAGAATCCACCAAGATACCGCCTAAAACGTCATAACCATTTAGCAAAGCCCTAGTAATCTTCCAGAAGATCCACTCTTCAAAATTTCAAGGAGATGCCATAGAAGAACCATTTTGTTTCCCTGAAGAACCGTTTTGTGAAAGGTTCTTTAAAGAACCATTTTTTTCTAACCATTTTATAGTCTAAAGAACCTTTCTACACTATAAAGAACCTTTTGTGCAATGGAAGGGTTTTTTGGATATTAACGGTTCTTCAGGGAACCATATACACTGCCAAAGAACCTTTATTTTTAAGAGTGAAGCAACATGGCTGTAGCTTCTGAGTGGAGAAGCACCACATTTTCTTCTGAAAATGTAAAAAGCTACAATCACACACTCTTAAAGGGTTAGTTCACACAAAATGGAAAATTCGGTCATTAATTGCTCACCCTCATGTCGTTCGACACCCGTAAGACCTTTGTTAATCTTCGGTACACAAATTAAGATTTTTTTTTTTTTTTATCCGATGGCTCAGAAAGGCCTCCATTGACACCAATGTCATTTCCTCTCTCAAGACCCATAAAAGGCACTAAAGATGTCATTACAAAATCCATTTTTCTACAGTGGTTCTATTATAATGTTATGAAGCGACGAGAATAGTTTTTGTGCGGAAAAACCCTAAATAAGGACTTATATAGTGATATAGAGATGGCCGATTTCAAAACACTGCTTCCTGAAGCTTCGGAGCGTTATGAATCAGTGTATCGATTCAGCGATTCGCATCGCGTGTCAAACTGCTGAAATCACGTGACTTTGGCGATCCGAATTCGATTCCATACATTGATTCATAAAGCTCCGAAGCTTCTTACGAACAAAGGTCTTACGGGTGGCGAACAACATGAGGGTAAGTAATTAATGACAGAATTTTCATTTTTGGGTGAACTAACCCTTTAATTCAATTCAAATCAAGTCAAGTCACCTTTATTTAGTTCGTGGCTCGACTAGTTCGTGGCTCGACTCATCGAGATGGCTCCTGTCTGTATACACGTAATGTACTGTCTTTATAAAGTATCTTCTTCTTAAACTGTTTGTACACTTACAAAGTTCTCAATGCTTCGGTTTGCATGTAGGGACCCTCATTATGCTACCGTGTTAGTGTGAGGCTATTTTGAGCCTTGTTAGTGGTATTAACTAGCGATTAAATTGAACGTATTCTGTGCCCCATAAACTAGCGTTATAAGCTAATCTGTTTTAAAACTCTTTACATTCGATTTTCATGAAAATGCATCCCAGAGAACGATCTGCTCTGTTAATTACCTCTAGGTTCATTTTTCACCGGAGTTGTCCTTTAAGTTTATTTGTGGAGGACGAAATCCAGTGGGCTCTGGAAAGTCACACGAAATCCTACATCACCGGACTACTTTTCACGGTACTTTAGACCGCGATGGAAACGCAGACAGCAGCAGGTCTGGGGGAAAAAGAGTTCCTGGGACAAATTGTTCTGGGTAATTTTTGTGGAAACGGGGCTATAGTGTCAATGCGGGTGGATCAGTAATATAGTTGAATATTTATTGTCCCCAACTAAGCAAGCCAAAAGCCAAAGGCAAAAGAGGCGACAATGGCACCAAAACTCAATCAGATGACAGAAAAACTCAGTTGAGGGCCAGTTCTCCTCTGGCCAATGAACAAACAGTGCATGATTATGATTTAGGCAACATTACAAGTCAGAAGTCAGATTAGATCTGAATGTTTGTCCAGTTCCATCTGGTTGAAGATTGGAGTCATCACGCAGGAGACGGGCTTTGTTCTTTTAGACAGACGTTTCAATGGGGTTCTACTGTATAAAGAACCATAGGGTTCTTGACTCAATTATAAAGAACAGTTTATGCAAAAGGTTCTACTGCATATAAGGAGAGATGTCAGAAATGATTGCATAATACTTTCAAGTTCAATGTGTTGTGTATTTTTTCCATCTTCTATTTTAGTGCTTGCAATGCAATGTCTGTTAATTTATCTATTTCTTTTTATTTCCTCTTTCTTTTGTCCTTTCGTATCTCTCTTTCTCTCTATGCATTTCTTGACCTTGCGGAGCACCCATGATTGATGGGTTGGGGACAATGTTATGGCAGGTTCTGTACGTTCTAGATTAATGATGTTTGGCTCAGATTTACAGGTATTTGGCTGTAAAACTGCCTCTGTTGAATGGACATCATAGACTTTAGTGCAGTTTTCAAAGTAAAACCTGTCAAAAGTTTGTTCAGGATGTAGGACATACTCAATCTTTTAATACTGCTGATTTATTTTTATTTATTTATTTTTGTGCATGTGTGTGTGTATGTTCATTCTGTCCTCTACTGGACAAGAGCAGGTATGACAGATGCCTAACCCCTCCCCAAAGTAAGGTCCCACCCCTAGTGAAAATGAATATACTAAAATGTATTTGAAATACATTTATTTTATGCTAAGTATACTACAAATATATGTACATTTCTGATTTATGTAATATAAATACCCTGCAATTGTACTTTCAAAACCTACCAAAACCTAAAGAAAGTTTAATTATAATATTTACATCAGTAAGTCTCAAGTGATATGTCAGTAAATATGGTAATGGATTTGTAGTATGAAATTAATGTATTTTAAATAGATTTTAGTATATGTTTTTTTCCACTAGGGACATCTCAGACAAATATTGCTGATCTAGGATCAGGTTAGACTTGCCCTTTGTTACTGCAGTTGTAGTTTGACAGTCACCAGGGGGCATGACATCAGACATTATTTAGTGTGTGCTTCAGACAGGGCGGTGTATGTTGTGACGGAGGGTCTGGTCTGGGCTGAGGCAGGTGGAGGGATGTTTTTGACTACCACCAGATGACACTTGTCTCTGAATGTCCCCCAAAAAAAGACCTCTAAAGGCTTTAATTAATTTTATACATTGCGGATTTAGTTAATATGCAGCGCACGTATTATAATATCAGTATCGTTACTGAAACCAACATTTGCAAACATTTTTACTTATTTATTGCATATTTCTTTCAAATGTATACTTCTACCTATTTCTTAGGTACTATGATTAAATTAATTTAAATTAAAATGACTAAATAAATAAATGAAACAAAATATGAATAGATAAATATATAATTAAAAGCACCCTCTTTAATACTGTTCTAAAGCATCAGGCATGCAAAGTTGCAATCCAGACAAAGTGTGGCTCCTTAAGGTAGGTTTTGAGATATCATTTTCAGTATTTCCCATGCATATAATATACTGTACTATAATACTGTCAAAATATGTAAATAATCTCTTCTTTAGGTGTGGATAAAAGTAAGGAAATTACTATATTACAGTCAACTACATTAAAGTGTATTTTTGAGGTGAGTCTTCACGGTTCAATTTACATTAATTACTATTCAATTAGTGTACAAATGTTATTGTGGTTGATTAGATCAAAATGTTGTAATGTATTATTTCTTTCACTAGATGGCGGTACGAAGAAGCATTTAATACAGTGGAATAGAATTGGACAGCGCTTCTATTCATGAGACACAGACCCAGTGAACCTGTGTCATGGTTGCATGCCATGTGCAGTAACTCACTGCTACTCGCAAACTATCCATTATCTACCATGCAAATTTGTATTTACTATGTTTGAGACTGCTTTTTGTGATTACTTGAGTATGTGAAGTCCAAGGGTCTTGCTACACTACTGGTACGTACAACACAGTTGGCATATTTACTTCATCATTTACACTTTATGATTCATAATTGTAACAAAATCTGTAGACTGCATTTATTCTATAACCAGAAATGTTTTATCAGGGGTGCAAAGCAGAGTTATCCTTTCTAAAGGAAATGTGTCACCCCAATTTCCACAGAGCGTGAACCACTGCCCATTGTGCTTGGTGTGTTTGTGTTGTGTGTGTGAGGGAGGGAGTGTCTTTTTATAAATCCAAAAAACTCATTATATTTTATGATGTGCACAAGAAAAATGTCCAAGTCAATGATATGAATGAACGCTTGACATCAAATATGTTTCCTGATGCACGTTTTGTCTGTTGCCACAGGGAAAGGACAGCAGAGGAGAAGAACAGGGGAAGGGAAGCGAAAAATAATAGGAGTGTGCTTCTTCTGCTGTTTAATCTCCAGACAGTCCCTAATTTCTCTAATTATCAAGCTGCTAAGCAAACAGAGGCAAGCAGGCAGGAATTGGCCGTCTCCTGCGGCTTACACTTCGGGGGGTCGTGTCTAATTTGAGGGAAGACCCAGTCCATCTCTTGCACGAACACATCTAGGGCTAACACACCCCTACCAGCACAGCCCCTCCCTTTCAACCCCTACCCACATGCACCAGCTTTATGGCAGATGGCGTAGTTCACCCTCCCTCTGAACCTCCATTCCACCCCCACCCTCTGCAGCTTTTGTGCCCCTGTGCGTGCGGTGTTAGGGGGCTGCGACAACAACAGCCCTCCCCACAGCTTCCTCCCGCCCTGGCCCTATTGTAAATGGGGTTCTGGCTTCATGCTTGGCGCTGCGATCAGGTGCCCTAACAGGGTTGTCAGCGCCCAAAAAATAGTTTTAATCCCAGTGGTGGCGTCAGGGCCACTGTAGTTCGTAGTACTTTCCTGACACACTTGACTGGGTTTGCTCCCGAGGGATTGGGAGAATATCAAGAACATTCTAAAGGCCTGTTGCAGTTTGCAGTACTGAATGTTTTTAATAACTTTCTATAGACTTTTCTTAAGTGTTAAGCATAGAGATGGTTGGACAAATTCATAAGTTACCGAATTCTAATTGCCAGTGCATCAATTAAAGATTTTTTTGGTTTGGTTCCTTTGCCAGGGTTCCTTCGTAGCTCTTCGCTGCCACTAAATACCTAATCTAGGTAGTGCAGCAGGCAAATATTCTGCTTGGTCAAGAGCATTGAGATGGAAAAACCTTGAGCAAGGTCAGAAGTAAAAAAAAAAAAAAGTTTAATTGAGGCTTTGTCCAGTGTAATTTCTTTGCCAGGGTTTGTTCCAACAAAGCCCTTTTTTGCAGCCAAACACTTGACAAAAATGGCAAATACAAGCAAAATTTTGCTTGGTCATGAGTGTTATGTAACTGCTAAGGGACTTCTGTTTCCCTGAGGTTATTTCCATGACAACAGGGTTCAAGTCTCCTGGGGCCTTTGCCACACGCGACCCTTCTGCAGGGCAAGACCCCAGGGGCCTGGGGGTGGGGATACATGTGGGTTAAAGGTCACTGGACACTATGGACACTGAAAGTGAATTGGGAAAGGGTTACGGTGACACGGGCCGAGGTCGCCTCGGAAAATGCCTTGCATCTCCATAGCATTAGTTTCGGTCAAAGAAGTCCTTTCTGGCCGTCAAACCCTTGGTGACCCTTGGAGCGGATGGCACACGCCACCAATTTAATCTGATAGAACGCTAACTCACAATCCTGTTTCACCCTCAGTTTGGCTAGATTCTTTCTTGGATAAATCTGTGATCTACATTTTGTGCCAAGTAGGTGAATCTTTGCTTATGTTGCATTCTACTGCCCCTTGAGTTTTTAGCAGAGATATGAGATCCTCCTGCCTCTGGTTTTCGAACAGATGCCTTCGACCTTCGACATTGAGGAGGACACGTATGGCTCAATATTAAGAATAGTGGCTGATTCTTGAACTTTTACTTTTGGCTACATCCTTGCCCGCTTTTCCTTTAGTTTCAGGCTACTTTTCATGAATTGGTCCTCACATTGTAGGCAACAGAGCAAGGAGCCAAATGGAAAAAATCAATACTTTGTGTATACGGATGACAAATGCAGAAACTGAAGACGCGAAGATCAGTTGGCCAATGTGGGGAGAGAGAGAAGAATGAATCAAGAATAAAAAAATACAGGGAATGAGTTGGGAAGAGAGTCGGGCCCCCACTCTCTCCTTCCTCTTCCCTTTGTTTTTCCCTTTTTCTTTTCTTGTGAACTGTAACGTGTTCCTCAGTTTGCTTTGTTATTCCCTGACAACCTGCTGACACTCACCCACCAACTCCCTGAAATTCTTGTTGCCTCTCCCACAGTTGTTCCTTTTTGCTTCTATATTTGCATCCATATTTCTTTCGCACATCCTTTCCATATCATATTGTATAGTTACTATTTATTACTTTCTCAACAAGTTAAAGAGTCTGGGAAGGGAAAGGAGAGAGAAAAGAAGGGCGTCGGGATGAGATTTGTGGCTGTGGTCATTCCAGAAGCTCTTGTCCCACCTGCCATCCGTCCATGATGGAGGGGGTGAAAGAAGAGTAGAGTGGGGAGCTGCATCTCTCTTTCCTCAGCTAACTCACCCTGACAGGCGGGAACGCAGACTGCAGAGAGGAGGAGGACGAGGAGGAGGGGCCTCAGCCCCCACCCTCCAATCAGATGCTCCCTTCGCTCTCAGCCAGTGGCAGCAGGGCAAAAACAGTAGCAGGGCTAAAGCTAGTGGTCCTCTCTTCTCCTCTCCTCTTTTGCCTTCTCTTTTCTAACACTCTAGGCATGGAGTACTATTCCTCCATCTCCTGGGCGTCACGCCTCTCTCCTCCACCCTGGCTGACCACTGCAGTGCATTCACGAGGTACTCTCACCCTCTCTTTCTGATTTTCTTTCTCTCTTCCTTTGGCTCTCTCCCACGTACATTCTCTTTGGCTTGTTGCTATCGTAAATTGTTCAAAATAACTTTTTGGTGAATCCGATGCTGTCATCGTACTCTGTGTCCTACTATCGAAACAGGACCTGTTAATGTTGGAAATGACTAAATATTTAATTGCAAAAATTGCACGAATTTTACTTCACTTTGAGTGCAACAAATTATCCTAAATTCATGTTGCTCTCATCGGTTAAGTTCTGCCTTGCATAATTTATGCACTGCATTGCTCTCTGGGTTGTAAAGTAGTAAACAACCGTTTATGTTTTGACCCCACTATGAATAGCAGGTGCTGTGGTGCAAAATATTCCCTCTCATCACACTTGATCATAACATGATGGAATTCAATTGCACAACTTTTCTTTTCAATGTTTTTGACTATTCTGTCTGTTATGCATAAAAAGACTCTCTTGTGATAGCTGTCAGAACGTGCATGAAATATGCAGAAGAGCGTTATGCAGATATTCCTTCACACATGCATTTTCTGCATTTATTTTTCAACAGAGCGTAAACGGTACCTTTACTACCAAAAGTTCAGTTTTTCATAGCCAGATATCTGTTTAGAGCAGCGTGGCACACTTATGCATGGCCTCTCAAATGGAGAACGCATTTCCAGGCTGCACATTTCTAAAACCAGTGTGTCCACCCCCTCTTCTGTCTCTTGTATTGATTGGTTAATGGCATTATTTGTGGAGTGTGCCTCTCTGGACGTAAGCCCTTTTTGGCCCCCTCGCTGTATTTGTGTGTGTGTTTGGCCAATAGAAGGCCATTGAGGCCTGACCGATGGTCATCTTTCAGCGTTATTTGCTTTCACACCAAAGGTCAGGAGGGGTCATAAGAAGTCAGAGGGTAATAAGTTTAACCCTGATAGAGCCAAGGTCACTTATAGCGTGACTCCAACGACACCTAATCAATACGCCCCTCACACCATCCTCTTCCTCATATTCTGAGCAGTACTCTTTCCTCTAAACAAGCATCTCATACAACCATGTGCAGACATAAAGGTGTTCCAAATGTTCCTTGAAATATCTTGTAAATCTTTTATTTTCAGTCTTATGCCATTTGTTTGACCCCAAATGTCTTTTTAAGGCTGGTTAAAATTTTTGTTTTGTTTTAAAGCCATTCAAAGATGTCCGTATCGTCTTGGGTGCAGCGAGCCAATTGTTGGAGGCAGCGCAGGGCAACACCCACCCGACAGATTTGTGAACCTTCTGGAAATTATTCACTCTGTGCTTCTGCACCTGCACATCTCGTTCTTATCCCTCATTCTTAAACTGATAATACTTTCACAAAATCTAATATCACTGTTAAAATTTCATATTCCAAAAATGGCACAGCCATTGAAAGTCTTTAGACAGTGTTGCACTGCAGTTCAGTGTGGAATTCGACTTCACCTTAGAAAGTCCTGAGAGAAAAACAGCAGATGTTTGTGCACCATACCTTGCGATAGAGGCCGACTAAATGTTTAAACATGAACCAAGTATGAATAACGGTAGTGTGGGAAGGCCACCGTCTGGGCCACTGCGTGCGATAAGAGCCTCCATCTTCACTTTAGAGTCAGCCATTTTACTACAGTACTAATCATCTTCTTGCCATACTAACCTTCAGTCTACACATACTGACACTAATCCTGATATTTTTACTTTTTCTTTCAAAATGTACGAAAATATTCCCTAAATTTTGCAAAGTTTTTCTAAAGTTCTCAATCTCCGCTATGTATGAAAACCGAAAGGCATGATCATGCAGTATGATCACAAATACGACTGTAGCTCTAATTTCAAATCTGCGATTTTGCGCAATTTAATTTTTTTAAATAGTCAGCCAAATTATAATGACAGCATTCTAGAGTTGTAAATATGCCCTTTCCACAAACTATCCCCAAATTTTTCGTACTGTCTGAATTGTATGTATTGTCGTAAATCGCAAATCGGGTTCCTTCGTAGTTAGACATTTATTTTATTTTATTTACATACTGGTAAGCAGAGGCACAAGTATGCTCTGATCTTGTAGCATTTAAACCAAGTTGACAAAATGAACAACACTAACCTAACCAAAACACAGACCACTAACTCATAAACTTTTGTGCATAGCTAATATGCAAATACAAAAGGATCCTTTGATCATCTTGTAGTGTTAAAAACAGGTTGATGAATTTACAGTCTATACAAAAAAACGAAAATCCTAACTAAAACGCAAAAAAAAAAAAAAAAATAAAAATCTAATTTAAATGCACTGTATGTTTATGCAAACCGCGCTGTCAAAACATGCGTTATCTCATTAACCTGATCCTTTCTCAGTGAGGGAAACTTTAGAAGAACAGCATTATAAAACAGGGTAAAATCTGGTATATATTTCTGTAAACATAGCCCTACTGAACAGTGTCACCCCTTCAACCAGGCCACATACACTCAGTGCTCTTTAACACGCACATACTACATTCCTCCTGTCCCGCCGGACAGAACAAGGGGAAAGAGGGAAAAGGGAAGTGCCTTTTTCACATCTCTCTGTCTGTCTCTCTATCCGAAAAAAAAAAATCTGTATGATTGCAGCTTTTAAGAAAACCAAGCAATGGTTAAACAGGAAGAAGTGACCTGCAGGGTGGAACGCCTATCAGGCAGGCTGAAGATAGATCAATGAAGGGGGGCCATTGGAAGAAGGAGCCGTGTGCTGCTGTACAGTCAGAGAGATAGGGTGGGATTTCACAGGCTAGCAGCACATGCTCTCACCACGCCGAGAGCTGAAAGACGTATAGTACACGTGTGTGTGTATGTGTGTGCACTAGAAGGCCCTGGCGTCTTGGGACTGTTGCTTTTGAGGAAAAAGCAAGGTAAGACGCTTTTACGATAATATCCTGATAAAATCCTGCTGTTGCACATTTATCCTCGGACAGGGCTCGAATGGTAGGTTTCGAAACCGAAAAGTGAAACGCAAAAACGTGTTATGTTTTAAAAGCGCGTTGTATTCTTCAAACAGCATTTCAATGAAAATGGTACGTTTTGCAGATTTGATCTTTTTATGTTGAGTTTTTTTTCCCGTAAAAATGTGCTTTGTCACCACGGGCCCCTGGCCCATATGGCACCGCCAGTAATTCAGTTGATTGCAGTAATGCATTCATTGATTGATTACTGAAGCCACTACTGTACAAGCACATCTGCTCACAATGAAACGAAGACGCCTTAATAGTACTACCACTAATATTTTTAAAATATGATTTTACTTAATATAAATTTTTTTGTAAAATATTTAAAATAAAATGTCATTTTTATATAAATATAGGAGTGTGATTACATGAATAAATTAAAATACATGTGTTTTAGACTGCATTATGTTCTATTACCAATTTGCCAAACAGATGGGATGGTGGAAATTGTCGCAGTTACAGCTTTAAAAACATACATACATGTATGTGACAGAGTGTGCATGTGTAAATGTGCAAGATCCTGTGTGTAATATACTACATAGAATAAATGTTGGAACATTTGTTTGATTATAACGTGTTTATATTTAGGCAGGGGGTCTATCACAAAAGGCTTCTTTTGTCCGTAAGCTATCACTAATTAAAGATGACTATTCCTCTAATTACAAAAACGTCTAAGACATCCAGGGTACAAGAGTAGCAAAACTTCAGAGAACACAATATAACCGCCCTCATTAATGAGACAAGTGCAACACCATGTATCCTTCTGTCAAGGTCTGGTCATATTGTCTTTTTTTTTGTTTTCAATTTTCTACCAGACAATACGACGACAGAGGGGGGTCCCAGGCTAAATCCACTGCCAAAGAAGCTGTTCCACTTTTTCAATTGTTTTTTTCCTCTCGCCCTCTGCCCCTGGTGGGAAAGTATTTAGGACTTTAGGTCTGTGACAAATAAAAATGTCATCCCTGCTCAAGTCTGCCGTGATTGTTTGTGGGCAAACTGGCACTCTGAGGTCTTGAGATGTTGCCTTACAGTGTGGGGAGATGCTGGGAATGGCTCCGTCCCCTTCACACGCCATCTTTGGTCAAGCCCAATTTCTGGAAGACCACTGGCCTTTCCTTAACAATACCACTCTCGGCACAGGGGGTCCTCTCATACCCAAAGCTCAAACAGATTCACATAGAAACACCATTGTACAGTAAAAGCCTTTTGAATATGACCACCAACTGACACATCTCACCTCAGTTTAAGGGAGGAAGAAAGTGGTTGGAGAAAAGTGACTCAAAAACAAGAAAGGGGAGGTTCACACAGAACATGCTTTTCCATTCTACTGGGCTACTTTTCCATTGTTTTTCAATATAAATGCGCTCGCGTCTCGCACATGAAACAGCATGCTAAAAACACTAAAAAGTTAAACTTTTAAAAAACACGTCTCTGGATATTGTACTTTTTTCTGATATACTAACCTGCGGCTCACGTTTTTAACAGCGGCCCTTACAATACACAAAAAAAAGAGTGTGTATGAGGTGTAAATTATAATATTTAGCATGATGGGAAAACATAATGACAAGAACAACAGAACAAAATCCAATTGAAAAACAACAGAGCTTTTGGAAAATATTGATATTCATAAAACATGCGCCACTACAGATTTAATGGGAGTGGCACATTTTCGTTTTGAAAGGACGAATTCTGAGATACAACATAGCAGGCAAGCATTTAATGGCTTATGATAAAACTGTAAAATGTTTTCTTTTATGTTTTCAATGTGTTTACACCAACATTTACACCTATGTAAAATATTTTTGTCGGAAAACATTCACTGAGCACTAAACAGAGACAAAAAAACGTTAGACGGCTCAGCATTTGACGTTCATCTTATCGGTTCGACATAAAAATTGCACAAATCATCTCACTTTTTGGAGACATATTTATAGAGCCAAAGACAAATGTTCCACCCTTCAACCCCTATATTTCCGGCTCAAGCTGTTGTCCTAGTTTTGATCGTAAATATCTTAATTGATTGGACTTTGCAATTACAACACACTTGCCATGTCGGATGATTTTGTTGAATTTGAATTTTTAATGAAATATGTAATATTTTCCCTTAGGACAGTGAACATTACATTTCTGTTTTATTCTATCTTGCTACACTATACATACACTAGATAGATAGATAGATAGATAGATAGATAGATAGATAGATAGATAGATAGATAGATAGATAGATAGATAGATAGATAGATAGATAGATGTTGAACATTATTGTGCAACCACAATTTTCAAATAAATAAGAAAACTATAACCTATAACATACTGAAGAGCTCGTGTTTTCCTTTTAGATTCTTTGGTTGGTATCAGGTGTTCAGTACTAAATTACTTTTTCAGCAATAGTTGAAATGGTTAGTATACAATTCCCACAAAAGCTAAGCCCCTCATGCTTTGTAAAAGGTCTACTAGTTTTGGAAGAACTGGCCTTTGATCTGGCCAAACACACAACGGCTACTCTCTCTCCCTCCCTCTTTCCCTCTCCCTCACTCCTTTCTTCCGTCTTTCTCAATTTGTTGCAGTGTTCAGGGGTGTCAAAGGATCCGAGCTGTGACTCTAAAGAAGAGACGGCGAGTGGGACATACACATCGGACGCTCTGACAATACAGGCTCAGGTTCCTGTGAGTTTGCCATGGCGACCAGTGGGCCCTGACAGCAGCGGGGATCACAGTCTTGCTGAGGAAGGGTGTGTTTGTGTGTGTGTGTAGTTGAGGGGGTGTGGGGGTTATTGGGGGACACACGCCAGATGCCTTGGGGAGACGCCCTTCAGCTCACCAGCTGGGTGAGGCTAAACTGCCCCTCACGCGACGGTTCTCGGCCTTAACGGATTAGAGTGTTTGTTTACGGCACACTTCGGCTATCATACGCTCACAAACACAATAACAACAATAGTATAAAACAGTGCTTCTCAATTCGATTCAGGACCTAATACAGTAACAAAACTGTTTATCATACAAAATGAACAACTTAAAGTCACCATCTCTGGCAGTACTTACTTATGGAATATTGCAGTGTTTATTACAATTTTTTAATCTGTTTTGTTCACAACATTGTGCCCTCGTAATCTTTAATCAAAAGCGTTCCCTCACCCTCGCAACGACTCTTCTCTCCTCGTCTGATCAACTAGTAAGTGAGATCGAGGCAATATCAAACGACAACAATCTGTTTCATGCTGACTTTAAAATCAAACACTGACATTTATTAATATCAGCCTAAACTGTCAAAAAATATGCCAAATGATTAAAATGACAGCGGCTGAAAAAGGAAATTGTTAAATAGATAAATTTAGGTGGTTGATAAATTCAATAGTTTCATAATTCACTGCTATGGCGCAAACCATGCTTGCTGCAGACTATTTAATGATGTCTGCGATGTGATTTATTTATCTTGCAAACTTTCATTCATGCTTTTTGAAGATAAGGGCATGTCATGCAAACTCTTCAAGCATCTCTACCAAGTGAAATGTGTGCCAATATACTCTACTAAATGCTCAGATTTTAAAGTTGGCATGAAATAAAATGTCACCCTATTTGGATGTTATTGATCTTATTGAGAACACTTTAACAGTGCATATATTCCATTATTTTTTACATGTTTTGACCTCGTAAACAAAATGTCAAATGTGACCATGGCAGACTTCTCTCTTAAACCCCGCCCCTTTCTAACAATAGAGACTCAAAACTATTTGGGTAAAATATGGACAACTTTAACCGTTGGGTCGTTGCGACGCTATCTCACGACCAATTTGTAGGTATTTGTACAAGGCGGCTAATTCGCATGAATTCATAAGACCTCAGTCGTATGAATTTGTATGATTTGTCTATACTGCAGTGATGGGTAGGTTTTAGGGGCGGGGTTTGGGGTAAGTCATTCGTACGAAATCATACGAATTGACCGACTCGTCAAATACGTACGATTTAGCAAAATACGTATGAGTGAGATCATACAAATTCGTACGAATTAGCCACCTCATAAAAAAACGTACGAATTGCTGTGAGATTGGTTTGGTTATTTAATCTATTAAATTAAATTAAATTAAATTTAAACCAGCGGTTGGTTTGGCCATATTTTACCCAAACAATTTTTAGAGTAAAAGACCCGTTCACACCAAGGACGATAAAAAGAAATGATATCGTTTGAATCATTTTCTGTACGATTTTATCCAGCTGATGAACAATAAAAACATTGAGAGCCAATCAGAATCCATCCTGCTGTAAAAAGCTTGAACATTTAAAGTGGCAGACAAGTACGCGCTTAGAATAAATAGAACGATATCGTCCGCTGGTGTGGACGCTAATATAGTTATCGTTATCGTTATTGTTATTCTTCACGGGCCTTAATTCACCGCTGGTTCCGAGATTATTCTATTGGGTTTTATAAAGAGTTTTTTCAATTTATGTGTAAAATAAAGCCTGTGGTAAACATAATTTAAAATTATTGTCAAGTTATGTTTACCACAGGCTTTATTTTACTCATAAATCGAAAAATCCCAATATAAAAACCATAGGAACATCTCAAATGAAGTAGATAGAACAAAGTCTCCGTTTTTTTTGATGACACGCTTCACTTAAATGTACATCACAAAACGAATATATCTGTTTCTATTTATGTTTCATTGTGACTTTAACATAAAAAATATATGGAAAGTGGTTTTATTTTGCATTTAGCATTGTTTTTCTCCTCTACACGTGATCAGAATAGACCTGCGACCTATTTTTGGGTTGCGACCCACCAGTTGAGAGCCACTGATAGTGCTCAGTTAAAACCCAATCTCTTTGTTATTGACTAGCATCACAACAAACAGCTAAAGATGCGATGAGCCGACTGGGTAATCTCTGCAGGCAACTGTGATGTGATTACAGTCTCACATTGACCTGTAGAGGTTGAGTAGTCTGTTTACACCCAAAACCTGGGAGGAAACTGCCTCAACTGCACCTGAATCTGACTTTTACTTCTACACTACATCTGTGCTAATCTTAATGCTAAAATGCTAATCTGTAATTTTGCAATAGCTGCTTGAGTTGTATACACCAACTTGAACATAGCTCATGAGTAGCTGAGGTAGTTTGAATGTGTTACCATTTCTGGGACGCGAACATCTGCGCGCCCCCTGCTGGAGGACCATGGTGGCCCTATTTCGCAGCTGAGTTTTGGCATAATCTCAGCTGGCAACTGTGAGTAGTGTGTCACCCCTCTCACAGGCCCTGCTGGGGTTCTGTCACACACAGCACCCGCACACCATGACAAAATATCAGCGGTCTTCATCGAGAAACCTGTGGAAAAGAAGCTGAAATCAAAACATTTTGTTTGTTATTCATTTAGTTTGTTATTAATTTACAGACTTGTTCATCCATTCAAATCAATCCATTCATCACTACATTTCCAGATTGGTAACTACGGTCACTGACGTACCATCAGTGTATCTGCTCAGTTGATAGGCCTGCTGGAGGAATTCACGTGTTCCTGATCTGTGAGAACTTTCTGATGTTGGTGATACTGCATCAGGAACTGATTGGATGATATTTAGGAGCCATCAGTTCTTGATGCACTCCCTTCAGCATCGAAAGAGACACCTGTCTTTTCATTAAAGGTAAAATACTGTAATCGTTTGAGAAGTTTGTATAGATACTAAAGCTGCAGTATTAGGACACTTAAAGGGATAGTTCATCCAAAAATGGAAATGACCCCATGATTTACTCCCCTTCAAGCCATCATAGGTGTATATGACATGCTTCTTTCAGACGAATACAACCAGAGTTATATTAATAAATAATTGCAATAAATAAATTCCAAGCATTATAATGGCAGCCCAAAATGTTAAAAGTGCATCTCTCCATTATAAAGGTAATCCATACAGCTCTAGGGGTTAATAAAGACCTTTTGAAGTGAATTGGTGGGTTTTTGTAAGAAACATATCCATATTTAATACATTATAAAGTATATATCAGTTCAAAATGCTTACCCGACATCTTCATGGCAGTTTTTTAATTATGGAAGACTAGAATCTAGTTGGTTCCATTCTAGAACAACATAATCTAGTTTGAAGCTAGATATTTTACTTTATAATGTGTTAAATGTGGATATTTTTCTTACATAAATCCATCGATTCACTTCAGAAGGCCTTTATTAACCCCCCGGAGCCGTGCTGATTACTTTTATAAAGGATGGATTCACTTTTTTCTGCTTCAAATTCGGGCTCCCATTCACTCCCATTATAAAGCTTGGAGGAGCCAGGTCATTTTTTAATAACTCAAATTGTATTTGTCTGAAAAAAAAAAAAAATAGAAGAAAAAAGCCATATACAAGGATGACTTGTGGCTAAGTGAATCATGGGATAATTTTCATTTTTTGGGGAGGTGAACTCCCTTTAAAGCCACACCAGACAATCTGTTTGAGCGGCAAGATATAGTATGTTGTTGTCGCTGTTGGTATTATTTTTATGGTAACCTTGCATCCTGTACAACTATAACATGTTGGACATTCATTGTTTTTAATAAGGAGTTGTTCCTCTGTCTTCAATAAAGTTATACGATGCTTTACATTTATTTCTAAATAGAAATTATCTCTGCTCTTCATATGACACCAAAACCTTTCACTTATAACAACTTATATATCTTATAAGATACTTGTAAGATACAATGTGCCTATTCTGACAGTCAGCAACACTGAATGCCGTCGCTTTAAAGAACAAAATATCGAAACATTGTTTAATATATAAGTCTTTAATAAATACCACTTGGGTTGATATTTAACTAACGCACTGGCATGTAAATGGATATCCTACTTTTGGAGAATGTGCTGCCTGCCAGTAACCACAGTTTTTGCCGGATAAATAATACAGCGCCCTCTGCCGATTAACTTAATTCATTGCAGCAGTCTTTCAATGCAATGTATTTTAACGTTGAGTAAACATTAATATATATATATATATATATATATATATATATATATATATATATATATATATATATATATATATATATATATATATATATATATATATATATATATATTTATTTATTTTTTTATTTTTTTTCAGTGACGCTAGTATATGTGTTATATACAAGACAAATAATATCTACGAGAGAAATCTAAGATGTACTGCATCTGTCATGTGTTAAACAGCTTGATAACAATGAGCGCTACAGGTAGATTGAGCTGCTGTTTGCTATCGCCCTCTAGTGGCCGCCAAATGCCATTAGTACGAATCAGCACAAGTAACTTCGCTTCTCTCTCACCGGGCTGCAGTTTGAGAGCGTGGTCAAAATTGTTGCATTGTCCTTAAACCAAACCCAGCTATATTTTAGGAAAAACTAGGTAGCTCATATGAGCTCGAAGGGAGGCAGAATTAAACGCACCAAAAATGTGCATAATGTGGATTCGGATGGTGCGCCTTCACTATTGCGTTCAATAATCGATGAACATCCAAACAATTTAGCTGTCGGACGACAGTTAGAGAGGACACCTCCATCCAAAAATGAAAGAGTCTCACCACACCAGCCCTGCAAACCAGATGGCTCTCCAGCAATATCAGAACAAGTGGTCAAAGATGAGCCATGTGGGCAGGTAAACAAACAGACACAACGGGGTTATTTACTTATCAATACAGATGTGTAATAATGACTTTAATAATGTGTTGAAATGCGCCTGCTACGTGAAAATGTAGCATTTTCTTTTTAGCATATTCCCTATATTTGATCTATCCTCACTTCTGTTTCCAACTTATAATTTCTCAGTCCACTTCCAAATATTGGAACTTGACTGATAGGCTTCATTTATTTTCATTCTTGTGTCGATAACCCATACGAATATTATTTATTTTTTAAATGTATGTTTCATGACACCACAACAACATAATGTTTTTTTAATGTATTTATTATTATTATTATTAATATGTCTGAATATGTATTATTATAAATAAAATAATAGGGTACAATGGGGCTAAAGGCACACCTTAAATTTGCTTTTCACTACCCATAGTGCATGATTGCAGGAAAACAATTTTTTTTATTTATGAAGCAACAGATTTTGTGTGAAAATAAATCATAAAAGTGGTTTTCTTAGCTTAAAAATATTATACATGTGGCTAACTCCACAGACAGGGCAAAAGGCACACCGTACTGATACAAATACTGATACAAATAGCTAAAATAGTTTTTAATGTCTGAGTTAATACTTGTTCAAAACAATCACTTTTGCAAAGTTTGTGCTACTTTCTTTTTCTTTTGATAAATACAATTTATTTTTGTTCAGCAAAATATACTTTCATTAAAATATAGAAAGAAAATATTTTAATATATTTTAAAGCATTAAATAAATACAACATTTCATATTAAATTGTCAATAGATTTACAGTAGTAACAATAAATAAATGATACTTTATTATGTGATTAATATTATTATTATTTTTTACTATGATGGTTTCATTATAAAAATGGTGGACACCCAACCTAATATGATATTTACCAACTGAATCTAACCATGTCATGTCAACAAAAGGAAAAGTCAGCCAGATATTTATTATCATGTTAATTATTGTGCCTTTAGTCCCAACAGCAGTGACGCTTTTTACCCTAAATACCATACTTTTTCATATTCTTCTGTTATTGAAAAACTGTATTTTTCTGTATTTACCTCGAACAAAACCTGAAAATCATTAAAAAAATCCTTTGTCCCAAAATATTTTAATTAATTTTAGCGATTCTAATTTGCTACTTAAATCTACGACATTTAAAAAAACATAAAATATCTGATCAAATTACCTCAGAATCAACTTGTGATCTGTTGTCTGCGTTCAAGTTGTGATCAACTTGTTGTCTGCGATCACATCAAGGATCAGCCAAATTTCCATGTGCATATTGATAAGCGGATGTTTTGGAAAGTGCTGAGGCAAGTTTTTGTGCCATCTAGGGGTTTAGAGGAAAATAAAAGGAACCTTTTACCCCTTGGAGCCTTTAGCCCTGTTGTACACTATAATAAAAGGAATGTGATATACGGTGGCCGTACTCATAACCCAACCAATACTCACAACACACCCAAATACAGAAATGCACTGCAAATACTCACAACGCAACCAAATACAGAAACACACTCCAAATGCAAAGCACTGCAAATACTTACAACCCAACCAAATAACAACACACCGCAAATCATCACACCGCAACCAAGTAACAGCGCAGGTGGTGGTTAAGGAAAGTCGCCCCTTCTATATGTAAAGCACTTTGAGTGCCTTGAAAAGCGCTATATAAATGTAACAAATTATTATTATTAAATACACTGCAAATGCTCACAACACAATCAAATACAGAAGTGCACTGCAAATACTCACAACACAACCAAATACAGAAATGCACTGCAAATACTCACAACACAACCAAATACAGAAATGCACTGCAAATACTCACAACACAACCAAATAACAGCGCACTGCAAATACTCACAATGCACCTAAATACAGAAATGCACTGCAAATACTCACAAAACAACCAAATAACATCGCACTGCAAATACTCATAATGCAACCAAATACTGAAGCGCACTGCAAATACTCACAATGCAACCAAATATAGAAATGCACTGGAAATACTCACAACAAAACCAAATAACAGCGCATTGCAAATACTCACAATGCACCCAAATACTGAAATGCACTGGAAATACTCACAACACAACCAAATAACATCGCACTGCAAATACTCACAACGCAACCAAATACAGAAATGCACTGCAAATACTCACAACACAACCAGATAACATCGCACTGCAAATACTCACAACGCAACCAAATACTGAAGCGCACTGCAAATACTCACAATGCATACAAATATAGAAATGCACTGGAAATACTCACAACAAAACCAAATAACAGCGCACTGCAAATACTCACAATGCAACCAAATACAGAAATGCACTGCAATACTCACAACACAACCAAATAACAATGCGCTGCACATTCTCACAACACAACCAAATAGCAATGCACTGCAAATGCTCACAACACAACCAAATAACAACGCAATGCACACAGCACAACCAAATAACAACCCTATGCAAATACTCACAACACAACCAAATAACAACGCAATGCAAATGCTCACAATGCACCTATTTTCAGCGTTTCTGTATTTGGTAGTGAGTATTTGCAGTGTTTCTGTATTTGGTTGTGTTGTGAGTATTTACAGTGTTTCTGTATTTGGTTGCGTTGTGAGTATTTGCAGTGTTTCTGTATTTGGTTGTGTTGTGAGTATTTACAGTGTTTCTGTATTTGGTTGCATTGTGGTTACTTGCAGTCGATACTGTATTTGGTTGTGAGTATTTGCAGTGTTTCTGTATTTGGTTGCGTTGTGAGTATTTACAGCACGTGTTGTCAAACTGATGAAGATGTTTTTTCTATTTGCATGGGTTTGTTGAACTCTCTCGGCCACGGAAATATTGTTATAAATTATGATTAATATATAAAAAATTGTTTTACATTGTTTTGTTTTTTTAATTGAATTTTGAATTTTGTTGCATTAAGCTACACATTTCTCAAATGAGAATGAGAAAGGTATATTTAATCATTAGTAAAAATACTGATGAGGTCTGTTCTTTCGAAACCCACCAAATGGTGCCATTTATTACCATGAATGGACATTAGAGGAAAAAAGAAGTGATTAAATTGTAAATATTGTAAATGTCAGTTTTACTTAACATTAGAAATACTTCAAAAATGTTATTAATTTACCTTGTGATTAAACAATAAATTTATTAATATTTTAGAATTTGACATTTTTAGGGATAACATTTCTTAATTAGTTCATTCTTTCAAAGGAAAAAACGACACCAGTTTCTTGCAATGGATCAACTGAAGTTCTCCAGCAGCCCAAAGTTAAAGATGAGAGGATGTCGATTAGGAGGTCTAGTTCTACAGCTGTATCAGGTGCTTTTATATGCTTTCACATATCTTTCTGTTTCAACATTTGTGAGTATTGATGTCACACCACATACAGTACATGCATTGATTCTTGTTGAGTGTGATCGAATTCCTTTATCGTTCACTTTTATGGATATCCAGCAATGACTGGGAATGCCGACCCTGAAATCTTCATCCAGGGAATGCAGGGATACCAATGGACAGACACAGACCTGGAGTTTGTCTATCAAACTAAATTGAAAAAGCAAGTTCAACAGGCACAGGTTAATGAATGCATATTTTCAAAATTAAATATTAGTGTACTGCATATTGTACATTAAATACTGCCTACTGCACTTTAAAAAAAAAAATATATATATTTTTTTCTATGTTTAATCCAATGTTTGTCAAAAATCAAAGTTTATATATAACTTTTTAAATTGCATATGCACAATTTGGCAAATATAGTAGGTCACCTGGTATTCTGTGGACATGGAAATGTTGCATACTGTGCACAATAGGCCTATATGTAAATAATGTATATGGCATAAATTAGTATGGTATAATATTTTGAACATCCTCCCATCTATGCTATCATCTGAATATTATCAGTGTAAGATTTTCTATTTCATCTTGAGAATTGAACTGAACCGAGAGAACAATATTATTTACAGAAAGAGTTAAGCGACATGCAGAAGTCTTTGAAGAACACGAGGCAAATGCTGGACATGGCCCTTGCTGCACGTGACAAAACGCAAACAGAGCTCTCTAAGGTCTCCGACACATTTGCGACGCATTTCTCTTCAAACATGCCATTTTTATAATGTGATGCCTGTGATATGCCTGCCTGATCTCAGTACTTGTGGCTCTGGTGTTTCAGTTGCCATCGTGTGAACGGATGCAGCAAATCTCGTGGGAAATACTTCTGAGGTCCCACAGCTCTAGCCAGCTGGAAGGGCTTGATTTTAAAGCTCTTATTGCTAAACTGAAGGTTGCTGATGTGCGTTGCATTACTGCTGAGGAGAAGACAGAGGTCAGCAAACTCAAGACGGAGGTGGAAGAAGCACAAGTAATGAGGTATCAACCCAACAGCTTGTACACTAAGGTTTTGACTTTCTAATGGTATTTACCAATCCAAAACTCGCTAGCATGACGCTAGTATATTTCAATGCTGTATTTTGGATGCTATTAAGCATGTTGCTATGTGGCTGCTTTTATTGGTTGCCCACTCCGAAGCCACCTTGTCTTGTGCCCCGACTTCAGTGTATGTCTATGGGATGTTTTTGCTAGTTTTATTTGCTTGTTTCAATTGCTAATTATGCAATTCTACACCTCTCCTCAACAAGCTAAAGAAGATTATCAGTGTTTTAGATTTACATTTTATTTTGTTTGCAGAGAAAAGGAGGAGAAACTCATGAAGGACATTGACAGCTGTAAGGAGAACATCAACCAAATCAAGGTGATTGCTAGCAAGAGCATGTCCTCATTGTATGAAATTAGTATGTGTTGCGCTAAAGACAATCTTTTTTGTGTGTGTGTGTGTGTGTGTGTGCGCAAAGGTATATGTACATAATCTTACAGCAGAAATATCTGCACTGGAATCCCAGATATCCAGTAAAGAGGTTAGTGCATCACACTGTTTATTTCCTAGCTGAAGCATTTTGCTGACATTCAAACAAAATTAGGCTTAAAGGAATAGTTGAATTCATATTTCAACACTAAAATGAAGATTAAGTCATCAGTTACTCACCCTGGTGTTGTTCTAAGTTGTGAGAAATCAAGATTAACAAAAACACAACATGGAATACAATGACTAGAAATCCCCAAAAAGTATGCAGTGCATAGTCCAATATCACTGGACCGGAACTCAAAATGACGGTTGACAGGTGTAAACGCGATAACTTCGTTACAACAAACACAACAGATATATTCACCTCAGAGAAGAACGAACATGGATTGTATTTCAATGCCATTATATGAACAAGCACGTGTGGGGTATAAAAAAAGAAGGGCATATGGCATTAGAACAAGGGTGTCCAATCCTACTCCTGGAGGGCCACTGTCCTGCAGAGTTTAGCTCCAACCCCAATTAAACACACCTGAACCAGCTAATCAAGGTATTATTAGGCATACTAGAAACTTCCAGCAGGTGTGTTGAGGCAAGTTGGAGCTAAACTCTCCAGGACAGTGGCCCTCCAGGACGGACTTTGGACACCCCTGCATTAGAACAACAACAGGGTGAGTAAAGTATTATAACTTTTCATATGAGGGTGAACTATCACTTTAAGAACCGTTCACACCAAGGACAATAACTATGATAACTATAAAGTTTCAAAAATCGCACTAATTCTATGAGAATAGAGAAGTCCACACCAGAACTGTAATGATAATTACAGTTCTGTAATTATCGATTACAGAACTTTTGAATCACAATTTGAATCACTTTCACAATTTTTTTTTTTTTAACAGTAAAAACATTAGCAGCCAATCAGAATATACCCGACTTCAAAGAACTTGAGTATTTAAAGCTGCAGACAACAAAACACTTTAGCACGCTAATAATAAATGTTATCATTATTGGTGTGACTGGCCCTTTAATCTGTATCTTAAAGGGATAGTTCACCCCAAAATAAAAATTGTCATTAATTACTCACCCTCATGTCATTCCAAACCCCTAAGACTAGGAATACAAATGGAGATATTTTTTATGCAATCCGAGAGCTTTCTGACCCCTCCATAGACAGCCACACAACAACCACTTTCAAAGCCCAGAAATGTAGTAAAGACATTGTTAAAATAGTCCATGTGACTCCAGTGGTTCAACCTTAATTTTATGAAGAGACGAGAACTTTTTGTGAGCTGAAAACAAACAAAAATAACGACTTTATTGGAGAATTTCTCTTCTGCGTCAGTCTACTACGACATTGTTGACATTGTAAACCCAGCACAGCACTTCCGGGTTCTACATCAGAACGCCGGTTTTTGTATTGGCCTTACCTTTCTGGACCTTGAACATGGTTGTTGTGTTGCTGTCTGTGGAGGGGTCAGAGAGCTTTCGGATATCCTCAGAAAATATCTTAACTTGTGTTTGGAATATTATTGAAAATCTTACAGGTATGGAATGACATGAAGGGTGAGTAATTAATAACAGAATTTGACATTTTTGTGTGTGGACTATTCCTTTAGTTTTTTAGCTAAATGACAAATACTTTTGGCTCACACAGGAGGCACCACAGTCAACTAAACCACGGCAAAAAGTCCACAGAGGCCCTAAACCCTCCGCTACTCCTTCTGCCTCTAAACCCTCCAAACCCCAGAAAACTCCTGCAGCCCCAAAACACTCCAAACCTCTTGCTGATCCTCCTGCTCCAAAACCCTCCAAACCCCTAAAAACCCCTGGAGCCCCAAAACCCTCCAAACCTCCTGCTGATCCTCCTGCTCCAAAACCCTCCAAACCTCCTGCTGATCCTCCTGCTCAAAAACCCTCCAAACCTCCTGCTGATTCTCCTGCTCCAAAACCCGCCAAACCTCCTGCTGGTCCTCCTGCTCCAAAACCCTCCAAACCTCCTGCTGATCCTCCTACTCCAAAACACTCCAAACCTCCTGCTGATTCTCCTGCTCCAAAACCCTCCAAATCTCCTGCTGATTCTCCTGCTCCAAAATCCTCCAAACCCCTGAAAACCCCTGGTGCTCCAAAACTCTCCAAACCTCCTGCTGATTCTCCTGCTCCAAAACCCTCCAAACCTCCTGCTGATTCTCCTGCTCCAAAACCCTCCAAACACCTGAAAACCCCTGGAGTTTCAAAACCCTCCAAACCTCCTGCTGGTTCTCCTGCTCCAAAACCCTCCAAACCTCCTGCTGATCCTCCAGCTCCAAAACCCCCCAAACACCTGAAAACCCCTGGAGTTCCAAAACCCTCCAAACCTCCTGCTGATCCTCTCGCTCCAAAACCCTCCAAACCTCCTGCTGATCCTCCTGCTCCAAAACCCTCCAAACCTCCTGCTGATCCTCCTGCTCCAAAACCCTCCAAACCCCTGAAAACCCCTGGAGCCCCAAAACCTTCCAAACCTCCTGCCACCCTAAAAGCCCAGACTTCCTCAAAACCGTCCAAAGCCACCACTGACCCAAAGGCCCCAGAGGCTGATGTCGATTGTCTCCGCCGCTCTAAAAGAATCGCTGCTAAGAAGAAGTGAAGAATCAGCTCAGAAATGCTCCAGATGAGTGAAGGTAAACTCAGGGAGTTAAAATGTTCTTACTCTCATTTATGACAAACTTCTTTTTGATGCAATTATTTGATTTAAACTTTTAGACCTAGAGGGAATATTGTGGTGCCCTCTAGTGGATATTTGGAGTTAAACTTTTATGGACACTCAATGGTGGTTATTCACAAATCAGATGTACTTCTGTCTGCATTTGCCTTACAGTTCAATGTCTTGAACATTAATGTGTTATTTGTTTTTTTCACCACATGTTATGAGTGTTTTCTTTGAAGATTAATAAACGTTTTTCAGCCGTCTGGGTTTTGTTGTAGAAAGCGCTTGCTTCTTCAGAATATCTGAGAATTTCAGATTGGTCAAGTTGGGTTTTTGAACGTGAATGCTTAAACTGGATTTTCCAGCAGGCTGCTGGCTTTTATCTACAAACTGTTTGTTTAGCTGTGTTGACTGTTGTAGACAAATACTTTTTAATAAGTTCTGAAGTGTTAACATCAATTAACTGTGTATTTGTGGTGGTTTCCTTTGCATAAGCTTACTAACACATATTACTAGCATGTTCTGGGTGGCTGTGAGGACATTGCTGTGCAATTGAAAGTGTTTTTGTTGGTTGTTGTTAGCATGTTGCTATTTCCTATGGTGTTTTTGGGTGGTTTCAATTCTGTCTGGCAATCACCACTACTGTATTTGATTAGGTTGTTCTGAGTAGTTGTTGGTGCAATGCTAATTTAATTATTGTGGTTGCTTACCTTACATGTCCTTAGCGTGCTATATGGAACTGCTTTCATCTGGTTTGACCGTTAGCTTTGTACTACTAAATATCTAAGTCACAAGCCATTTACTCCTTGAGCGATAACTATATTAGTGTTCGCAACAATGGAGTCGGACAATAACATTCTGTTTTTTTATACAGTGGGTACGGAAAGTATTCAGACCCCCTTAAATTTTTCACTCTTTGGTATATTGCAGCCATTTGCTAAAATCATTAAAGTTGTTTTTTTTCTCATTAATGTACACATAGCACCCCATATTGACAAAAAATCCCCCACAGAATTGTTGACATTTTTGCAGATTTATTAAAAAAGAAAAATTGAATTATCACATGGTCCTAAGTATTCAGACCCTTTGCTGTGACACTCATATATTTAACTCAGGTGCTGTCCATTTCTTCTGATCATCCTTGAGATGGTTCTACACCTTCATTTGAGTCCAGCTGTGTTTGATTATACTGATTGGACTTGATTAGGAAAGCCACACACCTGTCTATAGAAGACCATACAGCATACAGTGCATGTCAGAGCAAATGAGAATCATGAGGTCAAAGGAACTGCCTGAAGAGCTCAGAGACAGAATTGTGGCAAGGCACAGATCTGGCCAAGGTTACAAAAACATTGCTGCTGCACTTAAGGTTCCTAAGAGCACAGTGGCCTCCATAATCCTTAAATGGAAGATGTTTGGGACGACCAGAACCCTTCCTAGAGCTGGCCGTCTGGCCAAACTGAGCTATCGGGGGAGAAGAGCCTTGGTGAGAGAGGTAAAGAAGAACCCAAAGATCACTGTGGCTGAGCTCCAGAGATGCAGTCGGGAGATGGGAGAAAGTTGTAGAAAGTCAACCATCACTGCAGCCCTCCACCAGTCGGGGCTTTATGGCAGAGTGGCCCGACGGAAGCCTCTCCTCAGTGCAAGAGCATGAAAGCCCGCATTGAGTTTGCTAAAAAACACCTCTGGTCTGATTTTCTGGTCTGATGAGACCAAGATAGAACGTTTTGGCCTTAATTCTAAGCGGTATGTGTGGAGAAGAAGTAGAAGAAGTAGATGAGTGTAAACGATCTTTGCCGTTGTTGTAAAAAGATTTTAAGGATACACGGGAGTACTTACCAACACGATCATCATTTTTAAGAAAAATAGTAAAGGTGAATGCATATACGAACAAGTTCTCCGTTTAGTAAACGCATTCAACCCAAGCGCTCTTTGGTGACGTGGATGATTACGTTACTGTTGATCATCTGTCCATCATCGGATAAAGCCCGCCCTGACAATTTGATTGGTCCGAACGGATTTTTCCACAATGGATTTAGTCCAGAACAAACTTCCCGACCTCAAATGTTGTGGGCGGGCTATGTTCGGCTGGCATCCAGGCTACCTTAATGGTTGTTTTAGGTTATTTTGCAACCATAAAATAACGTTCCCAGAATGTTGCAGTGAAGTTATTGTTAAATAAACTAATAATGACTTGTACAGAATCTTCCCTAATGGTTGTTTTTAGGTTATTATTTTGCAACAGTAAAGAAACATTCCCATTATCGTCTTTAGTGTGACTGGCTCCCTCAAAGGTCCCAAAGTTAGTTTTGGTTGAATGTTGTTGAAGGTAGTATAACACTGATTATTTTATGGTGATTTTTACCTCATTATAATGTTCAGACTGGAATTTCACACACACATAAATGGTTGGAACATGGAAGGACTGTAGAGGAAACACATTAACGCTTTGCTGACTCAATCAGAGTCACCCGTTATTGTTGGCTTTGAAACAGTGGATGAGAGACTGTGAGAGAGTCCAAATGTGGTTAACATATCATACGGCAGGGAACAACTTCCACTGGGCTTACATCAACAGATTTCTGCTGGATCAGTTAAAATCGGTGTTGAAGCCGGGTACACTTTCAAAACAGTTGATTTTGGAAATTTTGTTTAAGTTTTCTGAACGCTAATGCCTTCCAGACACTAAATGGTTTCAGACTGTTCTTCAGTGTTTCAAAGAAAAGACAAGTTTGTTTCTCACCAGCTTTGCTAACCACTTTCATAACACCATAAATATAAGGGCTTTCGGACATTTTAGCATTTCACTAAACAATATTTGATATTATTGACATTGCTACAGGAGGTTTTAAAGGAACACGCCAACTTTTGGGGACTTTAGCTTATTCACCGTATCCCCTAGAATTAGATAAGTCCATACATACCATTCTCATCTCTGTCTGACGCACCCAACGCTAGCCTAGCTTAGCACAAAGACTGGAGGTAAACGGCTCCATCTAGCCTACTCCTCAATAAGTGACAAAATAACGCCAACATTTTCCTATTTACATGTTGTGATGTGTATAGTTAGATTGTGTACCAAGAACGATGGAAAAAGAAAAGTTGCGATTTTCTAAAATGATACGGCTAGGAACTACACTTTCATTCCTGCATAATAATCAAGGAAGATTTGCTGCCGAACCATAGGTGCAGCGGCGCGATGATATTACGCAGCGCCTAATGTCATTGCGATGGCCAATCAGATCAAAGAAGACGGCTGCGAATTCCAACTCAATGCTTTTAGCAATAAAAGAGTGAGTGGTAACATGTAATAGCTATGCATTTAATATTTGGCAACTGTTTTCCAATATAATTATTTAGTTATGCAAACTACGCGATTTTTTTTTACCATTTTGAATTGAACATTTGCTATTATTTACATGACTCATGTAATTCAATTATTAAGAATGTGAAGAGACAAGGAATGTATTGCATATTTATTTATTTTTAACATATTAGACATACGAATAAGTGAACGTATGCATATTTTAAAATAGTTTTTTTCATAGCTACAACAGACCTGGAGCTTTTACTGTTAGGCCATTTCGTTTTCTTTATTCCCTTAAAACCCTTTAATCCTTTAAATATTTAATTCCTTTAAATAAAAAGACCAATACCCCCGCGGGCCTTGTTTTAATGAAATAATGATCTTTTATTTATGTAGACCGATCATATGGCTTCAGAATATTTGGAATATTATTCATAAGTTGTGTGAACTACTTCAACTAAAGAGCAGCGTGAGTATTCTGCTAAATATCTTTTGTTTTTCATGGAAAACAAAGTCATTCAGGCTTGGAACGACATGAGGATGAGCAATTGGTGACGCAATTTTATGTTTTTGGATGTACTATGCCTTTAAGAGGTTACAACTGGAAGATAGACTTTATTTTCTGCTTCTCACAGACAGTCATTGGACAGTCTTCGCATGATAGACCCAGATAGGATGCTTAAATATTTGAGCGAAAGATGCCTGCAAAAGCTGCCCAGCTGTACCAACAGCCTGTTTCCTGTGTCCAGACCCATCAAAGGCCTTTATAGAGAGACAGGACAGCGGGAACACACACTGGTATTAAATCAAAGTCGCTGCAAGGTGTCCTTCTGGCCATGTGTCTAAAGCAAACTCAAATATGTCACTGGTGAGCTCATGGTTGAGATGGAAAGATTTCTTCCTCTTTGCTTTCACGAGTGCAGCCATCTGCTGTCCGCTCTCTGATTTCATCAGTGGAGCATTGAGACAGACCCGGTTAAAAGGTGAATTCCTGGTCTCGGCACGTGTCAAGTGCAGCTCAGGGTTTATGACAGGTCTTGAGGGTCAGTCTGGGGTTTACTCTAATAAAATAAAGCTCTCTATAATCAATCAACCATCAAATAAATTCACTCCTTGCCCATCAGGATTTTATGTTTCTACAAGAAATGTATGTTGTAAGTTCAGTGGTTCTTTTGCCAGTACAATAGTTTTTAATGTTATTTTAATATATCTATTTATTTTGTATTTTTGTATCTAATGTAGATTTTAAGCATTACTTATGCTTAATTTGTTCTATTATCTTTTGGTGGCCACTGTATGTATTGCATAACTGTAACAGGTTTTTATTATAATTATATTCCTGCTCCTTTTACTGGAGGAAAAAGCAGTAAACAGTGTAAAAAGGTTAGATAATGTATCTTAATTTTATCCAAAGACATTTAAAGTGCATTCAAACTGTACATTTTATCAGTATGTACGTTTTCGGGGAATTAAAACGATGAGCTTGACTGCTAACCTTGGGATTTGTTTGTTTGTTGATTTTAAAAACTACATTTTTTATGTATTTAATTTAAGTAGCACAACTGTTTTCAACATTGATAATCAGAAATATTTCTTGAGCAGCAAATCAGCATATTAGAATGATTTCTGAAGGATCATGTTACACCAATTATACTGATAATAATAATACTATAAAAATAGTATTATTTTACAATATTACTGTTTTTAATAATTATTCACACTATTACTGTATTTTTGATCAAATAAATGCAGCCTTGATGACCATGAGATAATTCTTTCAACCCTCATTCCTCCCTCACACTTTATAACAAATCCTTCCCTCGTGGGTCAAAATAAGCCAAATCCCTAATATTATACTTTTTTTGGGGGTCAGGAAAGCTTTTAATTTAATTTAATAACACAATTTCATGCATAATCCTCATAATTCAACTCAAAATATCGTACATTGGGTGTCTTTGCTGACCTCTTGTGAACCCCCCCCCCTAAATATAACATGATATCACTCTTGCCACGGAACAAGAGTGGGCGTTTCTAAATTTGTGGGTGTTTTCAAACTGATGGGTGTTATAAATCACGCAATGAAAATTATCTCCTTGACCCGACCCGACCCCACACCTAAACCCTACGCACACTGTGATGTGGGCAAATCAGGTAACACAGTTCAAAACATCCCTCTGTTTATGGCCACACCCACTGATATAGCCTTATACCTCTTTATGGAGCTATTCTGCTGGGTCCTAAAAGTTAGTTTCTCTTCAGAATGCATTCAGATACACATGTAGGCATTATATAAAAATGTAGGTAAAGTTTTAGCATTTATTTTAAATTGAGCATTTGTTAAGTTTTTCTGTGTACTGAAGCGTTCCATACATTCCAAAGGGGGTCAAAATGATTTGCAATAATTTGTTACTTTTTTAAATTTCAAGCAAAAAACTCCTCAAATCCTGTACACTTTTTATTTTTGGTGTATATTTGTGTTTCAAGTGCGACAAAAGTCCACTCCAATGAACTCAATAATTATAATTTTGTTATTATTAAAAATGAGTTTTGGGTCAAAATTGCCCAAGGGAAGGATGACACAACTTTTGAATGGTGGTCTATGTATTTCTGTTTGGGTATCTGAGTTTAAAATTCAGCTAAGATTGTTGCTATTGTTTTATATTAGGCTAAGCTGCATGCGGTTCTTAAAAATATCACTGCTGTGAATGTGATCATTAACGGTTCCGTTTTCCCCCAGTTTTCATTGTTTCAATTTGTGCTTAACCTAGTTGTTAGAATACTTCTGACATCTGTCCTGAAATAGGCTACACTGCAGTTGTAGTTCCTTATTTTGTGCATATTTGACTCAAATGTATAGTCAGATTTGTAAGCAGTGCGAACAAGACAATGCCAAATACATCAACAGTACGTTTCAGGATGTTTACCTTGCACATTCTGGTGCAAGGAATTGTGGGAAAACATAGGATTCACCAATTGATCCAGAATTTTGCCGCTTTCATTACTTGGTCGGATGGGTTTCACATTATCCCTGTACTGAACCTGAGGAATATTTGACCAAACAAATATGTTCTTGAAGCATGGCCAGTATTGGACTCAGTGAGCTGAAGGATCTTGTGTTTGCTTTTTATTCTTGTAATTTTAGCTCACTTGTCAGTTGAACCTGGAACATATATAGTTCATTGACAAAGAGAAATAAATGAAGGAATCATGTGATTGCGAACAACCTCCTTCTTTCATATCTTTAACGGTCTGTTTTGGTCTGCCGTAGTACTTCATTTACCAGGCCAAGCTAGTTCAGGGTGCTGTTAGCATGCTAGGACCTCACGAAAGCCTATTATTATGATGATAAATGCATTGAGCTGGAAGCCACATATGTTGGTGTAAGAGATTAGCTTCTGTTTTCCTAGTATTAGCGGTGAGTCCTCAGACAAGGTCAGCACAGGAGATTGTAGGCGCTAAGAAAGCCAGCTGTCCTCCTGTCCGATGGATACCACCGATCTCATTTAAAATCCATTGAGCCATTAAAACTAACTCCTTTATTATGGAGGCGTCTAGCTCAGGGTCAGTCCTTGATTAATCAGCCACGAACTGTGATTTACTTCCAGCCCAAATAAAGCATGTTCCTTTGTTTTGGCTACCAAGACTTATAGGTTCTTGTATTAGAACAACCCAAGCTTCTTTGATCTCATACACTGATCCTTTAATTGTAGTCATTGTGCTCAAGGATTACAAATTGACTTGCTAAGGTATCCAAAACACAGCTTTTCACTGAACCACACGGAGTGCACTTCCCATTGCATCCACTAGAGGTCAGTGTGGTGCCTGATGTTGCCTGTGTAAACTTTTGATAATTCAGCCAAGGTTTAGCTTGTTAGCATGGCCCTGTTAACATCAGCAATGAAAGCTTTTTGATTAAGCAGCATATTGCTGTCATCGTATTATATTACAGTAGATATTTTACCAGTGCCTCACTCCAGGTATCGCCTCACTCTACCAGTAGTGACACTGACCCTAGCCAAATGCAAAACTGGTGAAAAACAGTCAGAAAAGATGAGTTGGGGAAAAAATGTCAGTGGCCTCCACCTGTAAAACCATTCCTGTTTTGGGGGGCATCTCATTGTTGCCCATCTTGTTAGTTTTATTAACACCAAAGCAGCTGAAACTGATTAACATCCCCCTCTGCTACTTAACTGACCAGATCAATATCCCAGGAGTTTAAAGGGGTACTTCAGCGCTGGGAACATGAATCTGTATTTAAATTCGGTCATTAATGTAGTAGAAATATGAAATTATTTTTGAATTTGGTGCCTTCTAGACTGAGAAAACACAGAAAATGTATTTTTGTCTCATGGGGATGAAAGACAACAATTCCCAGAATGCACTTCGCTGCTCTAGGCACGGATTACTGGATCACTTGCCCACCGCATTCATTTTCATAAAATCAGGTCAGTTGAGACGCTACAATTAAAAACTGAACCTGTCTGTTCAATATGAGTGAGTCGATTGAATGTCATGGCCATCACGGCACAAACGCAGCAGGATCGGATTACATTCATCACATGAGCTGAGGTAATCGCGGGATTCGCGGCTGCGGCTGCATTCACAGCGCGTGATCAGTCTGGCGCATTTTCAGTTCATGTCTTTGGAAGCTTAACTTTCATAGGAAGTTCATTTTAAAAGTTAAAACACTCACTTTGGTCTCCACCGCTCTGTTTACATGAATCTCCGCAGCTCCCCGAGCCGAGTGCTGTGAGTGTGATGTTGAAAACGTGGAAATAGCGCCCTCTGCTGGCTGTAGTCTTTAGCCTCTGGACAAAAACTCCTCCGATGATGCAAAATTACGATATTTGCCCCATCGGAGGAATTATTCCAGAACTAAAATACATAATTCTCTCATCTCAGGGTCATATGAGGGGGGAATGTACGATAATTTGAATATACTCCTGGGTTTCTACTGATACAAAGCTTAATGCTAACTGACTTGATGCTATTCTCTGATGTGTAATTTTGTGTAATTTTGCGTATTCTTATATAGTTGAATTGGATCATGGAAGGTCAGCAGCAAACACATCGATTAATAAAGTACGATTAAATACAAGTATATTTGTGTTATTTAACATATTTCATTTTACCAGGTTTGAGTAATATTCATATTGAGGAATATGTTTTTGTGCAAGTGAGATGAGTAAATACATAGTCTAGAACACACAATGTGCACACAACTAACTCTCATTACTTGTACTGTGTTACCCCAACACTGCATTTTAGAATGTTAGAATCCCACTTAAATCCTATGAATCTGTCCTCTAAAAATATTTGTTCAGATTCATTCACTGATTCAGAGATTTACTGATTCTGATTCATTCAGAGATTTAGCAGATTACATTATACCAGCAGGGGTAACAAAAGTGACGGTGCGTCCGAAATCACGTACTGTCTAGGTACTACATTTGAATTTGAACTTACTTCGCAATCATTAAAAAAGTATGTTCTATATAACATGAATGTGTGCATGTGTGAATGGAATCCAGATGTGCTACATCCGCCATGTTGTCATTATCATGTGACCTACCAGAGTCAGTTGTGTTGCTTCACCTCCATTCACAAATCCTCTCCCGTGTCCTCATGGGATAGTAAAGTGCCCATCGAATGCACACTTCAGAATCCCGCCGGAAGTAGTAGGTCATCCGGGAACTTTTGGGCCTACTTTTGTTTGAATACTGTGTATTCGGGTATACTACTGTTTTTCCGCATACTATATTGTAGGAAAGTATTTGATTTCGGACGGAGCTTGAGTGTTTTTGAGTCTTATGAGTGAGTCAGTGAATCATTCGCTAAATAAATTCTCCATTTTGTTTAGTTTGCTTGACAGTAGTTCCTTGATTTGGGCTTGTTCAAATCAGCATCATGTTTAAAGTTTCAATGCTCTAGCAGAGATTCACTTTAGCCCAGTCATACCACTGTATAAAGCCTGCCCGTCTCCCCATGTAATGTTTGTTGCTTTGGTTTGGAGATGATCAAAAGTCATCTCCTGATGCCAAGAAATATCTCATAAAAGTGTATTAGGGGGACGAAAAGGCTTAACTTCTGAATGTGGTGGCGGTCGCGTGAAGTCTGGCCAGGCGGTGTGAAGCATGCATTAGCTTGTTCTACAAGTAGGCAAAGTGTGAAACCAGCCATGCAGATGGCCCTGCCAACCCTCATACAATCCCAAAAATGAAAGCCCTGTTCTTAGAGACTGTCTGACAGTGTTATTTGGTGGTCTTCTAAAGTCTCCCCATCAAATCTAAGCAATATTCCACTGGAACTGATTATCCTAGTCTAGCCAAACACACTGCTGGTATTACATTGAGACAACATTAAAGAAATAGTTCACCTCAAAAACTTTTTGGACTCACCCTCTGAATTTACTCACCATCATGTCATTCCAAACTGTTAAATAGCTTCATTAAAGTGGTTCATAAAACATTTGCACTATATTCTAAGTCTTCTGAAGTCATATGATAGATTTGAGTGAGGAAATTTAAGTCATGAATCACTGCTCTGTAAAAAATATAGTTGGTTTCACTTAAAAAAGTAAGTTACTTGGTTGCCTTAAAATTGAGTTAATTGAAATTCCTTGTTAGTCAAAGAAAAGCTTTTATTGACACCAGGCCCAGAAAACGCTCAATCTCAGAATGTGCCAAGAGTGCGGTGAAACGCCGCCTTAACTGAAGAAGTACGTCTGGTTTTGTAGCACCACCCACCGATTATAGGCCTACGTGGAGCTAAACCGGATCAAACTTCCAAGCAATAAAAATGCTGCATAAGCTTCATTCGGATTACTTTATTATGAATGCATGGATGAACTTTACTTTTAATGAATATCCAGCTCACATAGGTAAGACATTGCTTGTTTGTTTCTTCATTTCACCATGGATTCGTTTGTAAACGAGAGACTGGATTTGCAGACAGCATGAGATTACATGAATGAATGAATGAATGAATGAATGAATGAAGCAACACATTTATGTGAGTACAATTTTTTTAATTTTTTTTATATGATAGTATTGTATTGTTACAGATTGGTGATATCTATTGATTGTGTGTACGTGTCTAACTGAACATAACTTATCAAGCTGTCACAGGCTGGAGAATCCTTTATTTGAGGTGTTGTTGGTTCATTGTGCTGTGATTCGTGATCAGACTCGGGCCAGGGCTCGCAAAGCCCAATGTCTCGAGGCTGTGTTTTCCAGACGGGCTAGCAAAACGTATCACCGGCCTGCCTGACGGGTTATATTAAATAGTGAAATAACATTCCCTTCTTTTGTTGTGCGTTGTTGACTCTCTTGACTTGATATTTGAAGGAAAAATGCAATCGTGGCAGTTTTGATCACACTTTGATTTGTCTGACTCTGCAGTGAGGTTTGTGCGTGCGTATCGGTTTTGGGCGAATCATTCCAGTTGCCGTTTTCCACACTCTTTCAAAACAATTCCTCACGTATATTTACAGGGGAGCCAAAGCTCATTATAATATGCAAAACTTATCCAATCATATCAGTGAGGGTTTACTTCTAAGTCTTTAGTGCGGCACACCCATAAAAACGAGCGTTCCACGAGAGAGGCTCAAAACCAGGGAAGAAAATAGCCTATTACTCATTCATTATGATGTTTTTGATTGTAAAAAACATGCGAACATCAAAAAAAAGACAACAGTATATATATATATTTTTTAAAAGCCAGTTCATGACCCCTTTAATAAATAGAAAATCAAAATATTATGTTAAGAGCACCACATTGGTTATCTAAAATGGAAGCTTGTTTCCACCACAAAATAAAACATTTTAAAAGATAGTTGCGAGTTTACATCTCACAATTCTAACTTTATATCTTACAATTCTAACTTTATAACTCGCAATTACAACTTTTGATCATGCAATTCTGAGATAACAAGTCAGAATTGTGAGAGAGTCACAATTACTTGTTTTATTCTGTGGCAGAAACAAGATTTCATAAAAAGTTGGGATAACAAATCATGAGAATCATTTGTTTACAGTGTGAGGTTCCCTTCCAGTGGGCTAATAACTGAACCGTCTTAATAAGGCATCAAAGATCTAGTAATCCAACTTTGGTGTCACCTCACATCGCCTAGAAACTTCATTTAGTTCTGTACCTGTGTGAGAGGAAATAACTCTCCATACCAGCAGGTGGCAGTACTCTATATACTGCCATGTGCCATCTAGTGGCAGTGATGCCAGAAAGCACACACAAAGGCCCTGTCCCAAATGGCACCCTAAACCCTCACAGTCTTCCTCTGAGTCCGCACTTTCATGACTTAATGCCGCTTTGACTGCCGGGAAGAAATCGGCTGCGTAACCCGCACCAGTGCGGGCTCGGCAGAAGTGCGCATCGAGGGCACATATCGACCTCAAAGGGGGCACTCGCGAGCACCCTTCTGAGACCTAAAATGACAAATGGGACACCCTGCGGTCTCGTGGACTTATTGGACACGCGCACTCAGCGGCCATTGTAAGTCCGCAAAACCGAAAGTGCACATGAAGTGTGCCATTTGAGACGGGGCCAAACTAGGCTGACAGATGCTTGATAACGTTGTCATGAGAAAGGAGACCTGATTCCTGGGGAGGACATGATTTCTCATGACAACGGCCTGATGTTGATTTGGTGTGTCACTGCCTTTTTTTGAGAAGAAATCCTATAGATCAGTTTTGTGAACTAGTTCAACCGATTCACTGAAAATATCCAACTCCCTGATGTGAAGATTTTCAGTAAATAATATCTTGAAATTTTTCCTCTAATATTTGTATTACTTCATCTCCCAGTTTCACGGACAAAGCTTAAGTTTAGTCTCAGACAAAAATGTATTATTGAGCTGTTTTAACAGAAAACAACTTGCACTAATAAATCTTAAAATATGTCAGTGACCTTTTTTCTCTCTCTAGATGCACTCCAGTAATGTGTTTTTTTAAGGCATGTTTATACAAGTTACTTAAATGTCCTTATTTATCTGAGGCTTAATTCTGGCTTTATCTAAGCCCTGTCTGTGAAACTGGACCCATAAGTCTTAAATATAATTGTTTTTTTATGTTAGTCCACAGTCCCCATCCACATACATTACAGTGAACTGCTGAAATTGAGTACAATCACATCATTTATTTTGTGTGTACTGTCCCTTTAAATTCACGCTAGTCCACCAACAGCATTGAAAACATTCTTGTGCTTGTTGCACATGCGTGAGTTTTTATTTTCACTTTAAATCAGAATAGGCATTTACAGTGGAGATAGTAAGCCTGCAGGACATTTATTACTCCAGTATTCATATGACAGGAAACATTCTTACTGATATGTCAACAAAAGATCTGCTTTTCTCAAGATAAGCTCATATTAATGTCTGTTTTTTTGCTGAATGAGTTACGGAGCTAGCACACCATCTAGCACATTTATTATGACATGCTCCATAGAGAACATGTGAAATTATGTTTATATTCCTCACTATCACAAATTATATATTTAATTTATACTATTTGTTGAATGCACAGCATCACATAAAAATATGGTAAAACAATTTAAGTGATTAAATTATACTCTTAAAGGAACAGTACACCCATAAAATGAAATTACTCACCTTAGTTTCAGTCCAAATCCATACTTCCTTGCATTTGGTTTGTTCCTCATATCTTTTGGCTTCTGAAGTCTCAAGTTTGGTCATATAAACTACTTGCATGGCACTTTTCTGCAGTATGAATCACCATCCACTTTCATTGTATGGAAAAAGCAGCACAGATATTCTCCATAACTTTGTGTTTCATGGATTAAGGAAAATAATACAGTTTTGGAACAACTTGAGGGTGAGTAAATGATGACAAAACTGACATATTTGGTGAATTATCCCCTTAAACCATGTTCATCTATGCCTTGTCAATTGGCTTGCTTGCGTATAAGGCCTAAACGCGAGGCAGGAAAGGCCTGAAGTCATTTGTTTTACTACTCCATGAGGAATGATTTCAGGAAGAAAGTGGTTTCAGGAGGAAGGGGGAAACAGGAGTGTTGAACGAAGTCTCAAATGTGCACTGGCAACAATTTGTAGGGAAGGCAGTAGAATAAAGCACATGAGACTAAACATTTGGACAGCGTCTAAGTACACACTCTGTTCAGCATAGGAAGAGGGTGATGGGGGTCACTGGTCCAGCTGAGAAACTCTGAGACCCTGCATTCTTTAAATCCTCAGCCTGAAAATTCATGAGGTGCGCTTTGTTGCGTTGTGGATTATTTGCTTCCCAGTTACTCCGGAAAAATGTATTGTAACATACCAGGCACTGAAACCCGCTATCAGACTAAACATGTGAACACTTGGCCTTTTAGAGATACACAAACCAGTTTGTATTAAACATTGTTCCTCAATGGCTATTGGATCTTGAACACTCCGTAAGCATCATCTGGAAACCCTCTTTGCCATTCCGGTATCAGATGTAAACTGAGAGGTTGCTGTGGTCGTCCTTTTGGATGACGCTTCAGTAGTGGTCTTGAGATGAGCTCCCATGGTGCACTGGGTTTTGGATGTCTAAAGAACCAGTAGTTTTCCTTTTTCTGCTTTCCTTTTTCACTCTGAAAAACAGAGTGTTTAAACAACACTTTTCAACTAAAAATGTAAAAATTTTATGCGTTTTGGCAGTTAATTTACACAACAATAGCGATTTGGAGGCCTGAAAACGGGTTTCAAGTTTTTGAAAATGATACCATTATAGTCTCCATGTAGACGTCATGCGCATTACGTGTTCAGTCTATAGGCGCATAGTGTTTCTCTACAAAGTGACCGTCAACTACTGGCCTGGCATGAATAATACAGCATTTAATTGTTTTTCGAAGATCTGTGTGAATGGGGGTCGTTTTGACAACATTGTTGTCTGAGCGAGAAAAATGCAAAGGAATTTGTTTTTCAGTACATCGTTGTCTTGTAAACGTTCCCCAAGATGCACTCTAGCTTATGTTTTTCACAAATGTACCTATATCTTCTTACGGAAATGTCCAACCTTAACAAAACTTACTACAAACAGACCATAGGACATTTTGAATACTCACACCAAGTTGCATCAGATTTGCTCCTATACGGGGCGCTACAACTGAAAATCCTTTATAATGTTGTAACCGTATAATCTGTGAAGTTGAAAATTGGTGTGCATCTTCTCTGGTGGACGTATTAACATACCCTTTAACTTGGATACTTCAAAAAACATGGACACAGGACATTTTGAGGACGCACACCAAGTTGCATCAAAATTGCCCACTGTTGCCGTTTTCGGCGGTGGACAGGGGTCAGCATGGGCACCCTGACTGGTCTGCGACTATGCAGCCCCATACGCAACAAACTGTGATGCACTATCAGAACCAGCATTAACTTCTTGAGCAAATTGAGCTACAGTAGCTCGTCTGTTTGATCGGACCACACGGGCCAGCCTTCGCTCCCCACGTGCATCAATGAGCCTTGGCCGCCCATGACCCTTTCGCTGGTTCACCACTGTTCCTTCCTTGGAGCACTTTTGATAGATATTGACCACTGCAGACCGGGAACACCCGACTAGAGCTGCAGTTTTGGAGATGCTCTGAACCAGTCGTCTAACCATCACAATTTGGCCCTTGTCAAACTCACTCAAATCCTTACGCTTGCCCATTTTCCCTGCTTCCATATCAACTTTGAGGACAAAATGTTCACTTGCTACCTAATATATCCCACCCACTAACACGCGCTGTGATGAAGAGATAATCAGTGTTATTCACTTCATCTGTCAGTGGTCATAATGTTATGCCTGATCGGTGTATATTACTGCAGTGATATTTTACATGCCATTTCTGCGGAAAGAATCAAGCTTTTGGGGTGATTTATGCTCTGTTGAAAGTAATTTCTTAATGCTTTAACACTTTCCTTTTAATGTTCAATAGTTGAAGGGTGAGTAGAATGTCACTGCATTGTACCCATTAAAGCTTATTGCGTTCATAGAGCGAGCCTTTCATTGACTGTTTACAGTTTAACGGAAGTTATTCCCATAAATTCCGCAAAGTGTCATGGGGTGTAGGAAAAACCATTATTTTAAACCGAAACAGGGTGACAAGTCAAAATAAATGCCTGTGTGAAAATAACCTGTAATCAAACACTGTTCACATATTATCACTGCCGCAAAATGAATTCGTATTCACCTTCTGAAGCCAGTTGAGATATTGTGAAGGGAAACGGATGATGTTAGCTTCTGCCTAGGAAGCCGTACGACTCCCTTGGGACTCCTCTTCCATCATCAGCAGCCCTCCCCATCCCAGATGAGCTTTGATTATCGTAAATCTCCCAGCCTGCAGTGTAGTGCTCCTGCCAGGGTTGACAGATAGTGAGGAGCCGCATGGTGTGTACACTGGCACGCGGCTGTATGAGCATGTGTCCAATATGTGTTTGGAATATTTGTGGAGCTGTCTGAGACGCTCATGGCCTCGGTATTCAAAAATAAACGGTAGAATGCGACAGAGTGAATCGGCCTCTAGAGCTGATGGGGTCGAGGGAATATTTGCATCTGCGACAGACTACGACATGTCTGGAAATCCCACCAAAAACAGTACTTTCAAGTCTGTTGACTGATGTGGCTGGAGGTTTGATTTGTCCGGATTGTGACCCTCGGATGTTCCAGCGGTTGTCTTGAAGTCCAAGATTTGAGCCTAAACCACCCAAAGCCATTCAGTTTCTATTGGAAATTGCCGCGATTCCTTGTTTGATACATTTGGCCTGTTTACATTGTTCACAGTTTGATTGAGGGAGCAACCATTAACCATTTAGGAAAAATCTGTTATTCCATTCCACAAAGTCTTAAAGGGGTCATGAACTGCATTGTTGTAAAATGTTTCCTGTGGTGCACTTATAATGTTAGTATGATTTTTACATTAAAAAATGTCATAATTTAGAAATAAAAGGCATTTTCCAACCCTGATTTTTGCCATCTGATTTGAATGCTCTTTGAGGGGGCGTCTCCTGTGAGACGTCAGTGTAAACGCCCTCTGCTGTGATTGGCTTCTGTGAGACGTCAGTGTAAATGCCCTCTGCTGTGATTGGCTTCTGTGAGACGTCAGTGTAAACGCCCTCTGCTGTGATTGGCTTCTGTGAGACTTCAGTGTAAACGTCCTCTGCTGTGATTGGCTTCCGTGAGACGTCAGTGTAAACGCCCTCTGCTGTGATTGGCTTCTGTGAGACGTCAGTGTAAATGCCCTCTGCTGTGATTGGCTTCTGTGAGACTTCAGTGTAAACGCCCTCTGCTGTGATTGGCTTCTGTGAGACTTCAGTGTAAACGTCCTCTGCTGTGATTGGCTTCTGTGAGACTTCAGTGTAAATGCCCACTGCTGTGATTGGCTTCTGTGAGACGTCAGTGTAAACACCCTCTGCTGTGATTGGCTTCTGTGAGACGTCAGTGTAAACGCCCTCTGCTGTGATTGGCTTCTGTGAGACTTCAGTGTAAACGTCCTCTGCTGTGATTGGCTTCTGTGAGACTTCAGTGTAAACGCCCTCTGCTGTGATTGGCTTCTGTGAGGCGTCAGTGTAAACGCCCTCTGCTGTGATTGGCTTCTGTGAGGCGTCAGTGTAAACGTCCTCTGCTGTGATTGGCTTCTGTGAGACGTCAGTGTAAACGCCCTCTGCTGTGATTAGCTTCTGTGAGGCGTCACTGTGCGCCCTCTGCTGTGATTGGCTTCTGTGAGGCGTCAGTGTAAACGCCCTCTGCTGTGATTGGCTTCTGTGAGGCGTCAGTGTAAACGCCTCTGCTGTGATTAGCTTCTGTGAGACGTCAGTGTAAACGCCTCTGCTGTGATTGGCTTCTGTGAGACATCAGTGTAAACGCCCTCTGCTGTGATTAGCTTCTGTGAGACGTCAGTGTAAACGCCTCTGCTGTGATTGGCTTCTGTGAGGCGTCAGTGTAAACGCCCTCTGCTGTGATTGGCTTCTGTGAGGCGTCAGTGTAAACGCCCTCTGCTGTGATTGGCTTCTGTGAGGCGTCAGTGTAAACACCCTCTGCTGTGATTAGCTTTTGTGAGGCGTCAGTGTAAACGCCCTCTGCTGTGATTGGCTTCTGTGAGGCGTCAGTGTAAACGCCCTCTGCTGTGATTGGCTTCTGTGAGACGTCAGTGTAAACGCCCTCTGTGATTGGCTTCTGTGAGGCGTCAGTGTAAAGCGCCCTCTGCTGTGATTGGCTTCTGTGAGACATCAGTGTAAACGCCCTCTGCTGTGATTGGCTTCTGTGAGGCGTCAGTGTAAACGCCTCTGCTGTGATTGGCTTCTGTGAGACGTCAGTGTAAACGCCCTCTGCTGTGATTGGCTTCTGTGAGACGTCAGTGTAAACGCCCTCTGCTGTGATTGGCTTCTGTGAGCGTCAGTGTAAACGCCCCTCTGCTGATTGGCTTCTGTGAGACTTCAGTGTAAACGTCCTCTGCTGTGATTGGCTTCTGTGAGACTTCAGTGTAAACGCCCTCTGCTGTGATTGGCTTCTGTGAGACTTCAGTGTAAACGTCCTCTGCTGTGATTGGCTTCTGTGAGACTTCAGTGTAAATGCCCACTGCTGTGATTGGCTGCTGTCAGACTTCATTCTAAACGCCCACTGCTGTGATTGGCTGACATCTTTGCATGTAAAATAAGTATTGCATGTGGAACTCTCTCAAACGTTTAGCACGCTTTTACAGCTCTCAAGGTTAACTAATTGTGAAAAGTGTTCATTATGGCATTATATTTAGATCATGGCATGAAAGGTTGCAGTGATGAGCATTGTAGCCGATCAGACATGTTTAGCGCATGAATGCAGCGATCTCGTCATTGCACTCGATTTCTGCACATTAACGAATGCTTTCATCATAACTAACAGTGCAAACACAATGTTAATAAGAGATTTGTTGATTATAACACGAGTCCAGAACACTGATAAACTCGGGCTGTTTGATTGACAGCTCCAGCGATTGCAAAGGAAGCGCTCTTTGATTGCTTTTGACATATAATTTAATCACATTTTAAATAACAGATTATTTTCATTGTTGTCCGTTTAGTCACTCGTTTTATTTACTAACACATAGAGAAAGAACATCTGACTGTACGTGAATCATTACATATCAGAAATCACTGGTCACAGATCAGGCATTAAAGAGTCCGTATCGTAGAAGTCTGTTTGCAAAGCCTGAGCCGAAATTGATTTACCAAAGAATCCACAGTGAAATGTAGCGAATACAAATAAATAATGCTAAACTGAGACATTCACATGTTGAAAATAAGGATAGGATCCTTTGGAAGGTAATGTTATTTTTTGTATAGTGATCCTGTATCGCTCTTCTCTCCTCGTCATCTCACTAACACTCCAGTGGGCGGGGCCAAAGTTGCAATGATGAATTTGGAGTGGATTCTTTTTAAAAGCTGTTTTTGAACTAAGGAAGTTTTCAATTCTGAAACTTATAGGATATTCTTATAGTATGATGACCTCTTATAGTATGTCAAAATCTCAAGGAAAATTTGATTTCTCAGTTCATGAACTCTTTAAAGGGGAACCCAATAAAATGCATTTGACATTGTCTGTCAGAGCGTCTGCTTTCGATTACAGTGTGATCTCATACTCGAGGTTGTCTGATACACGCACACACACACACTGTCTCGTTCACACTGCCAGGATAAACGTGTTGTACTAAGGGCTCATGGAGAAAAAAACAAAAAAAAACAAATTCATTGCATGCTTCGAAAACGCTGTCTAATTCTAAAGCATTTCCTTCCGTAGACCACAAAAGATGACCAACAGACTTTAGTCTCTAGATATGGCTTAGGTTAGTGTATGTCTACAGGATTTTTAGCCTGTTTTTTCACTCTGCAGGCAAATATCGCACATTTGATTGCTTAGAAAAGTTACAGCAAACCTCTCCTCAACAGGCCGCAGGTTTTGAGGTATCCAAATAGTGCCAGATAAGCGTGTGCGTGAGTTCATGTCTTATTTCAGAGATCTCTTTTCACCACCCATCTCTCTGTTTCTCTCCTACATAAACACACTCACACTTACTCGGCCATGAGATGTGCATTAGTGTTTTAATTTTCATATTTTGTGTAAACACACATCATCAAACTGAGACCGAGACCAGTCATATTTGTTCAGATGGAGTCGGGCAGTGATACCGAACTGAAAGCGCTTGAAGTTTTGGGCCGGATTTCGGAACTCGGTGCTACATGGGAATATGACAGGACTTTGGTTTGGTATCAAAGCAACATCTGTTAGGACCATTAAACACTCGCATTTACTTGAAAAGGCTAATACTTAACAGAGGTTTACAAACTGACGTGTATATAAACAGTCCAGCATTTTGTTTGACACGCAACCCTGTCCGGCGTCAGTGCCGGTCCAATGCAAACAGGGCTTGTTTGCGTAATCGATACAAGCAGAATATTCTAGCAGTTTCTCAAGTTTTATTAGTCAGCTGCGGCAGCATGCGGTTGGTGGTGTTTTTGTGGGGGAAATGCTAGGCATGTGTTTATATTTGAAATTGTCTGTGAATGTCGTGAGAATGAGGATCCTGCCCGTGGTTCATAAACACGCCGAACCTGAAAAGAAATAAGTGCTTCAGCAATATTCAGATGAAGAAAGAAAATACTTATCGATCTCTGTGAAGTTGCTGCCAGTTGAAATTCACCATCAATTTGAGCATAACCTCTCGTTTAAAATCCCAGCCTTTGCTAAAGTACTTAAAACAGCCAGTTCCTGTGATTATGAGCAAATGAGTTGAAGCAAAGCCAATGGGAACATGATGGAGGGCTCGTATTGCAGAGAACAGTGCAATTTAAAGGGATAGTTATTTTGGGTGGTTGCCTTTTGCATTGATTTGTGCCGTTTGGGACAGGGCCTGCAGTAGGTAGTTGCTTACTAGCCCAAGTCAAAAGAGTCCACCCTCAAGTCTCAGTAAAACTCTTCTGTATTCAAAGTCTCTGTTCTCTCCTGCAGCACGTTCTTCATCCAGATGCAGTTTGTTGCCATTTCCACCCACAATTATTATAATTTTTTTTTTACAAAGCAGACGTGTTAAAAAGCATGCATAGCAGAGGTTTACAAATCCATGCCGGCATAGATATTTAGACTTTTGATATTGTAGGTTTGGTTGATTTGGTATGTTGAAAGTTTCCAGATGGGCTTGATGTTTTAGGTGTGCTTAAAGGGTCATTTGCAAGCTAAAGGCTGATTAAAGAGCTGTGGCTATAATAACAGCGCTGCAAAACGCCATCTTGCTGATGGTTTATTGATGAGGTAATGCTTTAGTTGGATTCTTAGAGATAAAGTGCCTAATTTGTATAGTGCCAGCTATTTATTTATTTAAATTAAGAACTAAACTGAATAAATTATTTCAGAACTTATCATTTTCCTTGTTGAATTAAAAATTCAAAAGAACAGCATTTATTTTAAATATAATTATTTATTTTTTTTATTGTAAAAGTCCTGTAAGTTGTGAGGTGGGTCCTCCATTGATCGGACTTGTCTGTTCAGCACATCCCACAGATGCTCGACTGTATTGAGATCTGGGCAATTTGGAGGCCAAGTCAGACCCTCAAACTCGTTGTTGTGCTCCTCAAACCATTCCTCAGCCATGTTTAGTTTGTGGCAGGGCGCATTATCCTGCTGACAGAGGCCACAGCCACCAGGGAATACCGTTTCCATGAAAGGGTGTGCATGGTCTGCAACAATGCTTAGGTAGGAGGTACGTGTCAAAGTAACATCCACATGGATGGCAAGACCCAAGGTTTCCCAGCAGAACATTGCCCAAAGCGTCACACTGCCTCCGCCGGCTTCTTCCCATAGTGCATCCTGGTGCCATGTGTTCCCCAGGTAAGCGATACACACGCCTCGGCCATCCACGTGATGTAAAAGAAAACGTGATTCACCCGACCAGACCACCTTCTTCCATTGCCCACTGTTGGCGCTTTCGGCGGTGGACAGGGGTCAGCATGGGCACCCTGACTGGTCTGCAGCTATGCCGCCCCATACGCAACAAACTGTGATGCACTGTGTATTCTGACACCTTTCTATCAAAACCAGCATTAACTTCTTGAGCACTTTGTTCTACAGTAGCTCGTCTGTTTGATGGGACCACACGGGCCAGCCTTCGCTCCCCCGTGCATCAATGAGCCTTGGCCGCCCATGGCCCTGTCGCTGGTTCACCACTGTTCCTTCCTTTGAGCACTTTTGATCGATACTGACCACTGCAGACCGGGAACACCCACAAGAGCTGCAGTTTTGGAGATGCTTTGACCCAGTCGTCTAGCCATCACAATTAACACCACAATTAACACTACATCACACTAAATATATAATACAATATAATATGATGTAATGTAATGTAATGTAATGTAAGTTAATGTAATGTAATGTAATTAATATAATAGGCAAAATAAAAATGAAAAGCTTATAGAATAGTTGAACTCTTTTGAAACAGTCCACTGGTGATAGGAGAGGGTTTTTTTAGAAGCTTATCCAGTAAACACTGCTTGTTCTCTTGAATGGTTTTGTCTGGAGTTCTTCTGGTTCAGAACCTGCACTTAATGTCATAGCGGTGCTTGGGCATTACCATAGAGGCATACTTGGGAGAAAAGAGCAGAACTGTAAAGTAGAGATGATATTTCTTCCCACTTTAAATGTGACTGTCTGTATGAATCTGTTGGTCAAAATGATTTCGGGACATTTGGCCAGACAGCCACCAAACGACCAGACAGTGACTCAGAGACTGTTGACCTCACAGGGTTCTGGACCAAACACCTCCAAATATTCATTTGATTTAAACGAACAAGAGGCTCCAGTCAAAATAACCCCACGCCGCCGCAGCTTCCAGACCACAGCGAAATAAGATACTGGCTACATGTGCTAGCCAAACAAATAAGAGGCATTTAATAGAGAAATGTCTTGATGGATACCATGGTAGTCTGGCATAAATACTGTAATTATCACATGAAGCCAGTGTTCCCATGATATTTGCCATGAATTATTTCCTAAGCACACAAATCAGAGGAACTGAATTATTTTAGTGTGTTGTTAAGGCAGTACTCTAAAGTAACTCTCATGTATAGGTTTAACTTTCAGGCTTGTGCATCATTTCCAGCTTGTATGCATTTTATACTTGTGGTTTATATAAAATAGGTGTCAAATGTATTAATAGCTTTGATAGTATTTACTAGAGATGTGCCAAGAATATCACACTGTATCAGTATAACTGGATTCTGTCAATACTTTAAATGATTGGTCTCAAACTACAGGCCTGCGGGCCTAGATCTTTTCACACGGCCATGTTTTATGTACATATGTATGTGTGTTTTGTTTGTTTAGTGTTTTGTTCTATCTTTTTTGTTTTCTTGTATTGCTTTGCTTTTTCACTTTGTGTTTTGCTTTGATTTTTGCTTTATTTAGTTTTGTGTTTTGCTTTGTTTTGTGCTTTACTTTGCTTTGTTTCGTTTTGCTTTGTTTCATGTTTCACTTTGCTTTTGCTTTGCTTTGTTTCATGCTTTGTTTTGTGTTTTGCTTTGTATTGTTTTGCTTTTGCTTTGCTTTGTTTCATGCTTTTCTTTTCTTTTGTGTTTGCTTTTCATTTTTGCTTTGCTCTGCTTTGTGTTTTGCTTTGTTTCATGCTTTTCTTTTTGTGTTTTGCTTTGTTTCGTTTTTTTTTTTTTTTTTTGCTTTGCTTTGTGTTTTGCTTTGCTTTGTTTCATGCTTTGCTTTTAGTTTTTTTGCTTTGCTTCGGGTTTTTGCTATGTTTTGTCTTGTTTTGCTTTGCCATGTTTTGCTTTTTGTTTTGTGTTGTGCTTTGCTTGCTCCGCTCAGCTTTTTGTTTTTGGCCTACAAGTCGTAGACTACTTTAAAAGTGAAACGATGGAGATTTTTTCATATTTTAAGCTTGATAGCACCTGTCCAGCACCTGTTTCGTTGTATGAAAATTGCAGCGTGAACATTCTGTGAATTATATCCTTTTGTGTTTTTCAAATGAAAGAAAATACATGTTTGAAAAACATGTGTTAATGATTTTCATTTTTGAGTGAACTCTTTCTCTAAAAAACTTCATGCCTGAGGGAGTTTCTGAGCATATTAACAGATGCTGTTATTTTACATGGGACACTGACGATTAATAGTTTAACCCTCAAATCCAATAACTAAGCTTTTATGAAGCGTCTCGAACCGACAGCCTGACCCCATGACTGCATCTTTGTCCTTGTATATCTCCCTTTCTCAAATTCTCCTGTCAGCTGACCTGAGTGATGCTGCCCTCAGCTCTTGTAACGCCATCTGTGCTGACTTTCTGCCATTAAACTGCCTCTCCACCTCAAATATAAAGGCCCTAAGGGAAGTACATTTCGGTAATAGACTCATCACAACCTCCATACATCCACCGTGAGCCAGGCGAGTTGCGGCTTTGGTTGTATGTCTTCGGTTGGATGCAGCACCGCATCGTCCAACTAATTTTTCATTTCTTTTCACCTTCATCACATACGGCTGACATTACAGTGCACTCCTGCTGCACTTGTCTGCTTTTATCATTAACTAAACGACTTGAAGGGCCCGCAGGTGCAACAACGAAACCGCAAATGTTTCTTCTTGAGTGAAAATGTCTTCTGTTTCACAAACTTCCAATCCTTGATGAAATAAACTACCGGTATGTGATATTTATTCTACTACGCGTCATGTTTTGGAGCAGACACGGACGACATAGAAAGCTATGTTCTGGTGGGTGAATTTGGAGATAAACTGATCTGTTATAATGATTCTTTTACCTCATAAAGATACCAAGACTGTCCTCAAAATATGCTTAAAATATATATGAAGACAAATATAAATTTTCATATAAAGGCTCTGGTACAAAGCTGAGTGAGCTGCCTATGTAGGGGTCATACCTGTCAAGTTTTGGATTTGAAAATAAGGAAATTTTTTAGGCGCCTACATGGGTATTATAGACCAGAATATCAGTATTTTAATAGACATATTTACAATTCTATCAAACAGAAACAAAGCCCAAACATTTGCACGCCCAGCCGCTGCAGCAGAACATTGCAAAATTATTTATTTACCTCAAACTCTCTTTGCACTTTGCAGTCATTGCTTCCTGTGTCTCTTCAATAATTTCCTCTGCCATAATCTTTTTACTTTTTCTCCTTTTCGCTGCAAATCAGCGCACAGACAACTTGGAGCGCAAACTTTCTGCAGTTTATCATTTTTAATAACAATTCCAGTCTCGCGCGAGAACTCCAGTCTGACGCACGTGTGATCTCGCGTTTACTTGTCACATCGCACGTGTGTTTGTTTGGGAACGTAGTTTGCGCACCGGAGAGGGAGGTCTCGGCGATTAGAGCCCTGCGCGGGACTGTTTTCTTCATCCAGCTCCCGCCCGCGCCCGCCGAATTTCTGACCATTACCGCCCGCGCCTGCAATGCAATATGTATGCCCGCACCCGCAAAACTCTGAGAATTTATTCCCGCACAATAATAGAGATGCATTGATTTAGTGTCTTCTCCCGTCCCGCAGGAAAAAAAAAACACGTGTATTGATATCATTAAAGAGATTCATGGGGTTGTTTGTTTCGTTTCCCTGCATGTAAAAAAAAAAAAAGACAAAACACTATACATTCAAATATAATTTCGTTTTTATCAAAAACTTTGCACATAAAAATAGACTGCTTTACAAAAAAGATATACATAATATGATAAACTAGGCAACATGAAAAACAGCAGTTTTACAATTATTAGCCAAATGTCGCAGGTATTCTGTTTGAAAAATAGGGTTAGAGCAGGTGTGTCGCCTCAACCCAGACGTGCTGGATTTGTGCCCATTGTAGATGAGTATTTTTTGCACATTTGTCATAATGAACAAAGTCCAGCTCCTTTCCATCTTTATCACAAACAATTGAGAAAGTTCTCCAAATGTCAGACTTTCCTTGCTTAGCTTTTGTGTTGTAAATACCTCGTTTGAGGTTCTTTTCTACATCATCTATTGACATCATCTCCATCATGTCGCTAGGCAACCTCCCTATCCCGCGGTGTGTTTTTTAGCTGCCCATTCCCGCCCGCAGCAAAATTCAAACCGCTAGCTCCCACGAGATTTGTGTTGGGTCGTGCGGGACCCGGCGGGACTACATCCCAATGCAGCCCTCTACCGGCGATTCTTCCTGAACTTGCAGATGGCAGTTATCGCGAGGCTAGTTACAGAGCTCAGATTGGAAATGTTTTTTGTTTTTTTTGCTCCGGTATTATTATTTTTTAATAACGCAGGTAAAAATACTGGAGATTTACAGGAAAATACTAATACGGGAGGACGGCGGGAAAGAAGGGTAAAATACGGGACTTTCCCGGCCAAAACGGGATACTTGACAGTTGGGGTAGGGGTATTTTAAGTTAACTTCTAGATTACTTTTTTTATTCACATTCTAAAGAAGGTTTGCATGTATTGCTTGCAGTAAAGACAAATTCATCGAGCATCATGCTGAGCTCAGTGAAAAAAAAACCCATCCAAGAAGGCGGACTAAGCTAAATATTGAACTTACTAAACATTACTTAGGCCCTACATGTTTTCTCCATGCGGCTTCATGCGAGCTACAACTCACCTTTATAATGGCCCATTGAGAACCTTCTCTAAAATTCCATTATGTGTCACGGGTAGTTTTCCAAAGATTTTCTTGTTTTGGACTACAAACAGAGCACTATGTATTGAATGACAGCAGAGGGGAACGGGCCAAAATTTGGTCCTGACAAAAGCCATTCAAGCATGTCTGACAAGAAAATTGGCAAAGTTTAGTTTAGTGCTGCTCAGTGATATTTATATATAAAAAAAGGTTTAATACTCCCCCTCTGTAAACAAGCAGGATTTTACACGTCCCATTACCAAGAACAAGACTTAATGTAATTATACACAATATTTGGCATGTTTTAATATCTGGACACTTACAAAAAGTACATATTTTTCAATAATAAATAATTTAATAAGAAGGCTTGACCTATTAAGATTTTGTTTACGTTTACCTTGTAAATTGCTATTTTAATAAAAAGGTTTTTACAGGTCAATCAATAACAATTGCAATTTTCATTATAATTATCAAACTGATTTCAAAGTTAAGGAGTTGTTAGTTTGAATAAACATTGAACCAAACACTATAATAACATCTTAGTTGATGATTCAATACACTTTATTTTTGACAAAACATCCCGTGTTTCGGTAGTGACAGTAATGTTTTGGTATAGCAACCACATCACATTACAGAATATTAACTCACATGCTAAAACACTAATGATTTGGATAATAAAACATACTAAAATACTAATGATTTGTATAACTACTAAAATGTAGTTTCCCAAGTAAACGATTATGTGTTTGGTCACCACCGAAACAGTCGCGACCAAAACACGTGGTGAAGTTTCGGTAGTGACAATTTTAGATAGATGCTAATCAGCACATGGTTAGCTAGCACAGTTGTGAATAGTTGTACACACATAATAACTGCATTTTATGGAATAACACCCAAAAAATTATGTCACAGCGAAACTTCATCACATGTTTCGGTCTTGACTTTTGGTAGTGACAATTTTAGATAGATGCTAATCAGCACATGGTTAGCTAGCACAGTTGTGAATAGTTGTACACACATAATAACTGCATTTTATGGAATAATACCCAAAAAACAATGTCACAACTAAACTTCACCACATGTTTTTGTCATGACTGTTTTGGTAGTGACAATTTTAGATAGATGCTAATCAGCGCATGGTTAGCTAGCACAGTTGTGAATAGTTGTACACACATAATAACTGCATTTTATGGAATACACCAAAAAATTGTCTGTGAAACTTCATCACATGTTTCGGTCTTGACTTTCGGTAGTGACAATTTTAGATAGATGCTAATCAGCACATGGTTAACTAGCACAGTTGTGAATAGTTGTACACACATAATAATTGCATTTTATGGAATAATACCCAAAAAACGATGTCACAACTAAACTTCATCACATTTTTCAATCATGACTGTTTCGTTAGTGACAATTTTAGATACTTTTGAGCCTAGCTTAAAGATGCTAATCAGCACATGGTTAGCTAGCACATTTCTGAATAGTTGTACACACATAATAACTGCATTTTATGGAATACACCGCAAAAAATGATGTCACAACGAAACTTCATCACATGTTTCGGTCTTGACTTTTGGTAGTGACAATTTTAGATAGATGCTAATCAGCACATGGTTAGCTAGCACAGTTGTGAATAGTTGTACACACATAATAACTGCATTTTATGGAATAACACCCAAAAAACGATGTCACAACTAAACTTCACCACATTTTTCAATCATGACTGTGTTTTTAAACCCTTCGTGTCTATCATCACGTGCACTGGCTCATGAGTTCAACATAAATGGTCTATGGTGAGTTTTATTACTCTGACTCAGGCGGAAAGGTCGACGGAGAATAAAAGATATACATAATATGATAAACTAGGCAACATGAAAAACAGCAGTTTTACAATTATTAGCCAAATGTCCAACACGATCTCATGACAATGCGTATAAATAGTGCAGTGTGCAATCTCGTAGAATGTATCACGCCAAAACTCATTTTGGCGTGCATATAGTGCGCCGTTTTTGGCGTGCTGGATTTGTGCCCATTGTAGATGAGTATTTTTTGCACATTTGTCATAATTAACAAAGTCCAGCTCCTTTCCATCTTTATCACAAACAATTGAGAAAGTTCTCCAAATGTCAGACTTTCCTTGCTTAGCTTTTGTGTTGTAAATACCTCGTTTGAGGTTCCTTTCTACATCATCTATTGACATCATCTCCATCATGTCGCTAGGCAACCTCCCTATCCCGCGGTGTGTTTTTTAGCCGCCCATTCCCGCCCGCAGCAAAATTCAAACCGCCCGCTCCCACGAGATTTGTGTTGGGTCGCGCAGGACCCGGCGGGACTACATCCCAATGCAGCCCTCTACCGGCGATTCTTCCTGAACTTGCAGATGGCAGTTATCGCGAGGCTATTACAGAGCTCAGATTGGAAATGTTTTTGTTTTTTTGTCCGGTATTATTATTTTTAATAACGCAGGTTAAAATACTGAGATTTACAGGAAAATACTAATACGGAGGACGGCGGAAAGAAGGGTAAAATACGGACTTTCCGCCAAAAACTTCACCACATGTTTTTGTCATGACTGTTTTGGTAGTGACAATTTTAGATAGATGCTAATCAGCACATGGTTAGCTAGCACAGTTGTGAATAGTTGTACACACATAATAACTGCATTTTATGGAATAACACCCAAAAAACGATGTCACAACTAAACTTCACCACATTTTTCAATCATGACTGTTTCGTTAGTGACAATTTTAGATACTTTTGAGCCTAGCTTAAAGATGCTAATCAGCACATGGTTAGCTAGCACATTTCTGAATAGTTGTACACACATAATAACTGCATTTTATGGAATACACCGCAAAAAAATGATGTCACAACGAAACTTCATCACATGTTTCGGTCTTGACTTTCGGTAGTGACAATTTTAGATAGATGCTAATCAGCGCATGGTTAGCTAGCACAGTTGTGAATAGTTGTACACACATAATAACTGCATTTTATGGAATAATACCCAAAAAACAATGTCACAACTAAACTTCACCACATGTTTCTGTCATGACTGTTTTGGTAGTGACAATTTTAGATAGATGCTAATCAGGACATGGTTAGCAAACACATTTCTGAGCACTTGTACACACTAAAACTTTTTATGGAATAACAACCAAAAAAGTTTGCTTAATTTCAGAAAAAAGGTGTTTGGTAGTGACGTTCCTTAATGTTAGGTTTTCAGATTCTACTATGTAAGGGAGGCTATGAGAAAGAGGGGACAGGAATATTTCCTGATAAAAAATGTAGGGGTGTAGTCTAAGCCAATGGACTAAAACATACACTGTTTCAGTAGTGACGTGAAAATGCAGGACACCCTTTCTTTTTTTAATAAAGTTCACGATTCACAAAGAAAATATTTCTTTTTTTGAGCTTCAAAAAAAAAAAATGTTTAAAAAAAACAATTGCAAACAATATTTCCATATAATTCTATAAATCCATTCATAAGTTGAAAGGTGTTAGGGTTCAGGACAATCACCACCCAATTGAAAGCAACCCAATAAATTATGATTTTATATGTATTAAGCTTACGGATGGTTTAAATATTATTGTGGGATTCAATAGATAAGTTTGCGCTAATTCACACACACACACACACACACACACACACACACACACACACACACACACACACACACACACACGCAATTACTGCATTCAGATACCCTATTTAGAATAGTACATGACCAAAAACCACAGTACTTCGTTGTGAGTGATATATGTAGTTAAAAATTAAATGACTCCTGAAGCAGTTACTGAAATCTGCAGCATGTTTACACGACTAGAAAGGGAACTGTGTAAGCGTATATTTTTTTTAACGCTTATTTTCTCTTGCAAATGATTGCACAAACATTCATTTTACAGAGCCATGCCTGTTTAACTGGTCAATCTGTCAATTAACTTCAAAATTTGAAATGGCTCCAGCTAATGTGGAAATTTACGTCTTTGCAAAAACTTGACCACAGTTATTTTGGCACAGAGTCGACATTACAGAGATAGTTCACCCAAAAATTCAAATTTCATCATCGTTTACTCGCCCTCATGTCGTTGCTATCCTGTATGAATTTCTTTATTTTGCAGAACACGTGAAGATACTTTTGAGAAATGTTGGTAACCAAACATTTTTGGTGATCATTAATTTCCATTGTATGAAAAAACAAACAAAAAAACCCTGACATTTCTCAAAATATCTTCTTTTTTAAATTCTGCAGAGACAAAGTCAAACAAGTTTGGAACAACATGACATTCATCATCATCAAACTTTATTACAAACTTTATTAAAGACAAGACAATACATAAAATAAACAACATAAAACAACCACAGAAAGTATAGAAGAAAATGTAAAAAACTAGAAATATGTATACAAAGACATTGAGTAAATGACAAAAGTTTCTTTTTTGGGGGGTGGACTATCCCTTTAATGCAGAAGTATTGAAGAGAGGGCCAAAATATCCAATCTGTGAAAACGTTTCACCATGTACAAAAGAGATTTATATTTTTGTCCATGCAATAATAGTAAATGGGGTCCAATGTTATTTTGCCATCGTGTGAACCAAAAAGTTGGAACATCTTTCAAAATATAGTCATACAGGTTTGTAAATACATGAGAGTGAATAACCTTTTTTGGGTGAACTATCCCTTTAATATTGCTACTTGTGGGCGGGGCCTGTCTAAAAGAATGCACAAGGGGGCGGAGCCCCACAGATTTGCGGTGCACCACTGATAGCAAGATAATGGGCTGTTTCCTTTGATTTAAGTGCCGTTTTACCCTTTCCTGCAAGCGGTCCTGACCTCATCCACCGCAGTGAGGGCGTTCCCGTGCCTCATGAATTGAACACAGTGATCTCCTAATGTTTTTAAACCCTTCGTGTCTATCATCACGTGCACTGGCTCATGAGTTCAACATAAATGGTCTGTGGTGACGAGTTTTATTACTCTGACTCAGGCCGGACAGGTCGACGGAGAATAAACAAGGATGTTGTGAGAGCAGTTAGGCTCATTTTCACAAAAACGGGGCCTGTCGCCGACACGTTAATGTTTGTTGTGGATGTCTGGAAGGGAACATTTATAGAATTTCAGAATGTGTGAATGCCTCTTTGATTTATTCGACCTGTAAATTATAGTTTCTGCGCCGTCAGGTCTGTACTCGGACAGGTCTTCGATCACAGAAGAGACGGATTCTAAACAGCAATTTCATAGTGGGTGGTTTTGTGAAAGTATAACATTTCTGTAGTATGATGATGACTGAACATAGTTCTGCGTCTTCCAAAAGCTGCCGCTTCATCTTTTTAATACAGCTGTTTAGTTTGTAGTCCTACAGAAAATCTGAAAAGGGGCATGGGTTCTTTTGCAGGATTGTAGAATGATTTATATAATGTCAAAAAGACTTTCACATTTGGTACAACTTTAAGTGGGTTTTATGGTAAGACAAAACCAAAATAAAGATTTTTGGAAAAAGACTACCAGAAAAATACCGTATCCCCATTGTGAAGTATGTTTGTGGATCTTAAATGCTTTTGGGCTCATTCTTTTTCCAAAGGCTATGGACAATTTGTTAGGATACATGGGGCCAGATTTACTAACAGCTTGTGCCAGCGCATACCCTCTTTTGGCGTTAAAAAACTACTGACAGCATTTACTAAAGACAAGCAGTGAACAACTAACGCTGAAAAGGCATGGACAGTTATTTTTGCGGCTGACCTTATTGCATATGCATTTGTACACTGAAAAAAAACAACAACAAGTAAAATGTACTTAATTTTACTTAAGTTTTTGTACGCATATTTTTTTTAAGTAAATTTCACATAGGAATTAAGTAAGCGCTACTTAACTAAGTTAAGTAAAATAAACAAGCAAGATAAGTAAATTTAACTTGGCCAGTAAAAACATCTTGAAGTTTCCTTTTAAATACTTTTTACTCAAACAATATAACACTGAACTAAACCACACTTTTAAAGTGTATGCTTTACTTATAGACATCTTAGTAAATATATTGTAGACCCCATATCAATACATTATAAATAGGCACCTGAACACAGAGTCCTCAATACTTAGTACCCAATACACAATGACTATAACATTTGATGGATTGTTTTTTAAGTAGAAAATGAATTCCAAATGTCACAAAACAGCAAGTTACTAAACCTTACAACAAAAGCAATGATAAACCAGTGTTGAACGCTTGGTTTTTTTGGGCATTATAGGCATTGTGTCGCATTGAAGACTTGGAAGTAAACACCCACTGCTGTGATTGGATAACAGTTTTGCATATTATAATGAGCTTCGCTCCCCCGTCAGTACTCGTGGGAATTGTTTTGAAAATGCGTGGAAAAACGGCAACCGGAATGATTCGCCCACAGGGCTTGCAAAATGTCTTTATCAAGCAAACACAATGATTTATCTCTCATTCACCCGCAGTTAATTGGAATGTTATTTTTTGTATTACTTGGCCCGCCCGATCAGTGGATATAACCGTGAACCGCATCACAAACACACACACACGTACATTCACAAGCATCTGCAAAACTTCACTGCAGACAAATCAGCATGTTCAAAATTTCCGCGATTGTATTTTTCCTTCAAATGTCAAGTCAGGAGAGTGATCAACGCACATCAAGAAAGGAATGTTATTTCACTATTTATGATAGCCCGTTGGCAGGCCGGTGATACATTTTGGTAGCCCGACCAGACAACACATTAGCCTCAGGACGTCAGGCTTTGTGAGCCCTGGCCCATACATGTTCTAGTCTGATCCTGCAGGACAATGAACCAACAACGCCTCAAATACAAAGGATACTCCAGCCTGTGAGAGCGTGGTAAGTTATGTTTAGTTAGACACGTACATAATCAGTAGATATCAAACGATCTCTAATGCAATACTATCACATATAAAAACATTTTTACTCACATAAGTGTGTTGCATCATTCCTGTCAGATCCAGAAGCCACAGCATAATTTTTTTATCTCATCCTGTCTGCAAATCCAGTCTCTTGTTTACAAACGAATCCACAGTGAAATGAAGCGAACAAACGCCTTTTATATATCAGAAGCTCAAGGGGAAGATTTTCTCAATTCATGACCCCTTTAATTATTCAAACCCCAGTGCATGATGGGAACACCATTTTCAGAAAAGTGAAGTAGTTTTACTTATTTTTATATCGTTGATATTTAGACTTTATTTTCTACAAGCTGGAATTGAGAACTAATATTAGCGTGACCAAACTTCCTGTTTTCAAGTCCTGTCCTGGCTGTTTTTTATAAAGTAATGAAAATGTCCTGGTTTGCATTATTTTCCATTGGGCCATTAAATTGACCGGCACTCGAGTATCATTTGCAGCGCCGCCGCTCCCACCACGTACATCGGGCACCAAGTGCTGGGGCACCAAAAGAAGTTGAAAATGATAGTTTTGAGAATATGTTTGAGATGGTGAATATGAGGCAGATGCTGAATGTACTGGGGGGTTGGGGAAATGAACTCTGAAGAGGACAGTGATGATGGGATAAAACATCTGCTCAAACTGAACCCTTCCAAGCTCCAAAAGGGAACAAAATATGCTTTATTTGATTCTTCTGTAATTGTTACTCTAATATAAGGAGAGCTTTATATTATGATGACAGGTAGAGATCCATCCGTGTTAGATATAGATAGATATAGAATATGTAATGATGGTTGGCGAAACATTCATGCATTTAAGGGTTAAACAACATTATATTCTTCATAGAAATTTTATGATTTTTAAATGACTTTCCAGACCAGAGTTTTTCATGACCGTGGAACCCTGTAATTCACTTCAATAGTGAAGTGCTGCAGCTTAATTTGTGTGTTCAACTGCAGAGAGAAAAAAAAGAGGTTCGCAAAACGTTTTCGTAAAGAAAGTTCGGTCAGGTGCAGAGCGACCCAGACGAACCCAAACTGACCTTGGAGCTGTTCCATAATAGATAGTCCTGTCCAAGACTCCCCTAGTGGTTTACTGGCTGTCTTTTCACTGCAAGAATGCTCTGCTAGCTCTACAAGGAGGGTTTGGTGTTTGGTTTGATAAAAGACTGCTGCTCTGTGTGATGAATCACTTCCCAGAGAGGAGGAGAAGAATAACTTTGCTCATCATGTTTTGTGTTCATGAGAGTTGAGGTCCAGTTTGCATATAGGCATTGCTAGCATAAATCATTTACCTACAACATTGCTCATCTTGGAAGAGCTTTTTGGACCCCGAATAAGCAAACAAATAATAACAAACTAATCCGTCTGCCATATGTGAGTATTCATGGTCTTTGGCAATGCGTGGACTAAGCTGTCAATGGTCTGCATACCCATATTCATGGACTCACTGATTAGTATTAACACTAGAAATTACTATAAATTCCCTTGTTTGAGGTGTACCATAAAGCTTACATAATGAAATGTCAGTACTATGTATGTTTATTTGTCAAACAAACGGTAATTTTCTTCAAATCTGCCACTCAATGAGAGTTCTGGGTAAGCAGATCCACCTCAGCTTCGGCTCCTACACTTTGTTGTTTCGCAAACGTCTTATTATAAAAACATTTTTGATATAATGCGTGACCCAGCATACCCGAGTAAAAAAGTCACTGCTCTCCACTGACATATACCAATGTCAATTTATGACATAATATTCGGTCTTTTCTTCACACTTGAAGGCATGGAATATGGCGCAAAAACCAACGGAAAAAAGAATACATATAAACATTTGTCTTTTAAATGTAATTGCTATCAGATGTTGCACTTGATTTATTTTCTCAAATCAAGAATTGATGCTATCATGTTTGTTCAGTAGTCCATGGTCTCATTTTTAGAGCCGTCGATCACTGCAATGACATCATAAGCATATAGCGTGAGCCGCGTGTAAGAGGGTGATGACAGGCACATCCTTTCAAACTGAATTTACCCCCCAAATACGTTCCACATGATTTCTCCTCAGCCGGGACATAAACCAGAGGCTGACCGTGATAGCAAACACCACAAAACGAATACAAGCCTTCAGAGAATTGCAGACTCGGCTATTTAGGGAAACCTGCATGAAAGCTTCTCTTTGTTACATTTAGCCTTAATGTGTTTTTCACATTCACAAAGCGAGACCTGTTTTACATCTTTTGCTCACTTTGTCATGTAATATGCCATTGCAGCATACTTTGTCATTCTCTTTGGTTTTGGTAGTTTAATTTTAAGCTGTTTTAAAAACATTATGCTGTTAATTATGAAATACATATAGGTATTTTGGAATAAAATGTAAACATGAGTGCAGATTTACAACGTTGTGACACATTTGGCTTCACATTGCAAGTCACATCAAAACATTAGCATGCTAGCCTGAGTGTGCTGAAACATAAGGTTTAGAAAAAAACAGGTGAAATGAATAACACTGATTATCTCTTCATCACGGCACCTGTTAGTGGGTGGGATGTATTAGGCAGCAAGTGAACATTTTGTCCTCAAAATTGTTGTGTTAGAAGCAGGAAAAATGGGCAAGTGTAAGGATTTGAGCAAGTTTGACAAGGACCAAATTGCGATGGCTAGACGACTGGATCTCCAAAACTGCAGCTCTTGTGGGGTGTTCCCGGTCTGCAGTGGTCAGTATCTATCAAAAATGCTCCAAGGAAGGAACAGTGGAGAACCGGCGACAGGGTCATGGGCAGGCCAAGGCTCATTGATGCACGTGGGGAGCTTAGGCCCGTGTGGTCCGATCAAACAGACGAGCTACTGGAGCTCAAATTGCTCAAGAAGTTAATGCTGGTCCACTGCGAAAAGCGACAACAGTAGAGACGTGAGCATCAGAACTGGACCACGGATCTGATAAATCATGTTTTCTTTTACATCATGTGGATGGGCTGGTGCATGTGCGTCACTTACCTGGGGAACACATGGCACCAGGATGCACTATGGGAAGAAGGCAAGCCGGCGGAGAAACCTTGGGTCCTGCCATCTATGTGGATGTTACTGTGACACGTACCACCTACCTAAGCATTGTTGCAGACCATGTACACCCTTTTATGGAAACGGTATTCCCTGTTGACTTAGTCTCCAAATTCCCCAGATCTCAATCCAATCGAGCATCTGTGGGATGTGCTGAACAAACAAGTCCGATCCATGGAGGACCCACCTCACAACTTACAGGACTTAAAGGATCTGCTGCTAACATATTGGTGCCAGATACCACAGCACATCTTCAGGGGTCTAGTGGCGTCCATGACTCGACGGGTCAGGGCTGTTTCGGCAGCAAAAGGGGGACTAACACAATATTAGATTGGTCATAATGTTATGCCAGATTGGTGTATAAACTGAGATAAGTAAAACAAAAATATAGAGTTTGCCTTTAAACAGATAAAAAACCTCGCTCACCTAGTTTATGTGCCAACCATATTAGCATGTTATCTTAATTGCTAATTAAACCACCAAATATGAACTCAAATTCACTTTAAATGCTGTATATCACTGAAAAGATGTATTTACGCTTTGTTGGTCCGATATCGGTCAAATTTTTTCCACTTAAATATGTCTCCATTTAAAATCTCAGCAGCATGTTCTAAGCATTTTACTTTCACATGAGCTAATTAACCAGCAGATGCTAACTGGATCATGCTAATTAGCCAAAACATGATATTTTGCCCAATACCTGCAAAACAAAGTGTTTTTTGTGTTTCAGTTCTGTAGCCAGTGATTTGAAGGAAGAAGATTTGCCAGTCTCATTCGTTAGCCTACCTTTTGCAAGGGAAAAAAATGTTTAGTGTAAAAATGTGCTGTTGCAGCATTTCTTCTGCTAAGCGCATTTATTCAGAGCTGTCTGTTTACATCTCCAAGTCTTGAACAAGTGACTCTCAACGGCTATTTGAAAAGATTCAAATACCTTACAGACTTGGAAAAGTCCTCTGCTGTCTCAGACATACGCCTTAATATTTCAGAAACCCCACTTGAGCGTGTCATGATGTTTTTATCTGAGCCTGTTTTATGGACTTTCTTCAGGTGCTGTGTTTGTGCTGAGAAAGCAAGAATTGCGAGAATTAGAATAGGAAATGATCTCAAATATTTCCACAGCTGCACTGCATCCAGAGTAAGGCCTGCAGCGTAACTACAACAGCAGGCTCACATTGTGCTTTCACACCGACGACGGTTCAACAGAAATGAGGCTCTATACAGAAAACAATGCTCTGTTTTATTAGTATTTCTTTTCATAGTGCTGATGATCTGTAAAATAGGGAGTGAGCATTATTATCAACTTAATGTCATTGCAAACTACTACAAACTTTATTCATAAAATATATAAATGATACTGTTTTAAACAGGTTTCCTCATCATTCCCCCTCATTTGTATTTGTGTATTTGTTGAATTATGATTATTGCAGTGGGACGAACTTGCCTTTTTTCCCCTCTGATCCCGAAACCTTTGATCTGAAAGAGATTTTGTTCGTGAAATATGACTAATATGCACCTCCATTCAAGGTCAGGGGTTGGATTTCATTTATAAAAAGTTATAAACTGAATGTGTCTATACAGTTCAGCCAAATTGGGAAGATGCATTATTGTTTATTGACAGCAGGGGGCTCTATAGATGGGCTATTCTTCAATCAGAAGAAACGTTTCTTGTTTTAATGATTCTTGTTTTAAAATATAGATGATCAGATATGTTATTGTGTTTCTTATATTTTTAACAGTTCATATTGTTTCTTTATAAAATTGGATATTTTATAATGTTGTGTGCACCCTCTATAATAAGTGTTTAAAATCTGTGCTATAAAACATGGAAAATTCAAATTTCATCAATACTTTAATACAATAGATAATTCAATAAATGTCAAATAAATTCATCATAGTCTAAGATTAGCTTTTTCCAATGTTATTTCCAAACCAGTTTGTATTATGAATATGAAATATACTTGTAGGTTAACCCTTTCACACATAGAGGTCACTATACAGTATTTTCTTGCATATGCACGGGTTTTGATGGCCTAATTTCACATCATCCTCTATAGTGGACACTAGTGCATCCTATACACTGCCATCAAGTGGCAAGCCGTTGTATGTGGATTTTTTAAAATCCAAACCAAGATGGTCAACAGCCAGTCAGAAATGCCACGTTGCTCCAGAATAGCAACACATTCCTTCTATCCTCGGAGTCTCTCGCAGGTACAAAAAAAGTTGAATACTGTAGCATCAAGTAACATCTATAGGAGTTAAATCATTGTTAAATTTTCCAAGAATTGATTTTAGATTGGGGGGAAACTCTTATTAATCATGCATCACTAGCTATATTTCAGCTGTAATACTATTACTGTAACTGTTGTTCTTGAAAATACTTCATCTGCATGAAACGTTTTGGCTGTAAATAAACACATTTGTGTTATTAGAATGTAATTTGCAGTTACATCAAAAAAGTAATGTGATTATGAAATGCATGTTACTTGTAATTCCACCACATCCCAAAGATGCTCTATTGGGTTGAGATCTGGTGACTGTGGGGGCCATTTTGTACAGTGAACTCATTGTCATGTTCAAGAAACCAATTTGAAATGATTCGAGCTTTGTGACATGGTGCATTATCCTGCTGGAAGTAGCCATCAGAGGATGGGAACATGGTGGTCATAAAGGGATGGACATGGTCAGAAACAATGCTCAGGTAGGCCATAGCATTTAAACGATGCCCAATTGGCACTAAGGGGCCTAAAGTGTGCCAATAAAACATCCCCACACCATTACACCACCAGCACCAGCCTGCACAGTGGTAACAGGCATGATGGATTCATGTTCTCATTCTGTTTACGCCAAATTCTGACTCTACCATCTGAATGTCTCAACAGAAATCGAGACTCATCAGACCAGGCAACATTTTTCCAGTCTTCAACTGTCCAATTTTGGTGAGCTCGTGGAAATTGTAGCCTCTTTTTCCTATTTATAGTGGAGATGAGTGGTACCCGGTGGGGTCTTCTGCTGTTGTAGCCCATCCGCCTCAAGGTTGTCCGTGTTGTGGCTTCACAAATGCTTTGCTGCATACCTCGGTTGTAACGAGTGGTTATTTCAGTCACAGTTGCTCTTCTATCAGCTTGAATTAGTCGGCCCATTCTCCTCTGACCTCTAGCATCAACAAGGCATTTTCGCCACAGGACTGCCACATACTGGATGTTTTTCCCTTTTCACACCATTCTTTGTAAACCCTAGAAATGGTTGTGCGTGAAAATCCCAGTAACTGAGCAGATTGTGAAATACTCAGACCGGCCCGTCTGGCACCAACAACCATGCCACGCTCAAAATTGCTTAAATCACCTTTCTTTCCCATTCTGACATTCAGTTTGGAGTTCAGGAGATTGTCTTGACCAGGACCACACCCCTAAATGCATTGAAGCAACTGCCATGTGATTGGTTGATTAGATAATTGCATTAATGAGAAATAGAACAGGTGTTCCTAATAATCCTTTAGGTGGGTGTATAATGCATGTTACTTGTAATGTGTTACTTGTTACATCAAAAATTTAATGTACATTACTTGTCATGCATTACTTTACTCTTTACATCTTTACTTTAATACAGTACATCCTACACTGCTCATTTCAGATGAAATTTGAAAACACCTGATCGCTAGTTTTTCCACAGTCTGAAAAAATCACTTGAACAATGTAGATTTCAGTCAGAGGTTTTCTCAGAGAGGAAGCATGTGTCCATTTTGAGCATAATCAGAATTAATAAGGGTAAACCAATAAGGGTAAATCAATATACTCTTAGACTGGAGAGAGCATGAGCGTTTTCTACATAGTCTGAGTTGGGTTTCCACAGAGTTGTGCCTTCACTGGTTATAGAGATCTTTGATGGAATAACATCCTCCTGTTCTGATATCAAAGACACGCAAAGGTCAACTTGTACAAACCCGACTCCAAAAAAGTTGGGACACTACAAATTGTGAATAAAAACAGAATGCAATGATGTGGAAGTTTCAAATTTCAATACTTAATTCAGAATTCAACGTAGATGACAAATGTTTGAACTGAGATAATGTATCATTTTAAGGGATACATACGCATCTTCCTCTTTATGATGTGCTAAATGTTTTCCATGGGTGAAAGATCTGGACTGCAGGCTGGCCATTTCAGTACCGGATCCTTCTTCTACGCAGCCATGATGTTGTAATTGTTGCAGTATGTGGTCTGGCATTGTCATGTTGGAAAAAGCAAGGTCTTCCCTGAAAGAGACGACGTCTGGATGGGAGCATATGTTGTTCTAGAACTCAAATATACCTTTCAGCATTGATGGTGCCTTTCCAGATGTGTAAGCTGCCCATGCCACATGCACTCATGCAACCCCATCCCATCAGAGATGCAGGCTTCTGAACTGAGCGCTGATAACAACTTGGGTTGTCCTTGTCCTCTTTAGTCCGGATGACATGGCGTCCCAGTTTTCCAAAAAGAACTTCAAATTTTGATTCGTCTGACCACAGAACAGTTTTCCATTTTGCCTCAGTTCATTTTAAATGAGCCTTTGCCCAGAGAAAATGCCTGCGCTTCTGGTTCATGTTTAGATATGGCTTCTTTTTTGACCTATAGATTTTTAGCCGGCAACGGCGAATGGCACGGTGGATTGTGTTCACCAACAACGTTTTCTGGAAGTATTCCTGAGCCCATGTTGTGATTTCCATTACAGTAGCATTCCTGTATGTGATGCAGTGCCGTCTAAGGGCCCGAAGATCACAGGCATCCAGTATGGTTTTCCGGCCTTGACCCTTACGCACAGAGATTGTTACAGATTCCCTGAATCTTTGGATGATATTATGCACTATAGATGATGATAAATTGCAAAGAGTTTGAAGTTTTCTCTGAGAAACTTCTTTCGGATATTGTTTGACTATTTTTCGCCGCAGCATTGGGGGAATTGGTGATCGTCTTCCCATCTTGACTTCTGATAGACACTGCCACTCTGAGAGGCTCTTTTTATACCCAATCATGTTGCCAATTGACCTAATAAGTTACAAATTGGTCCTCCAGCTGTTCCTTATGTGTACATTTAACTTTTCTGGCCTCTTATTGCTACCTGTCCCAACTTTTTTGGAATGTGTAGTTCTCATGAAATCCAAAATGAGCCAATAATTTGGCATGACATTTCAAAATGTTTCAACATTTGATATGTTATCTATATTCTATTGTGAATAAAATATAAGTTCATGAGATTTGTAAATTATTGCATTCATTTTTTATTCACAAATTGTACAGTGTCTTTTTTGGAATCGGGTTTGTATGAAGTTATTCATCTGTTGGTTGAATGGGAACAAACGCAATTGCGTTTGCAATAACTGAAGCTGTTTTTTGTATAGCTATTTTTCACATGATTTTATATTTTATTTATTGGTTAGTTAAATGCATACAGTATTGTTGTGTTATTACTGTATTATGTTTAATACAGTATCTCTTCAGTTAAAAACAAAAAGGCATATCTGAAAATCTCTTTGAAGAATATGTGCAAATAAATACAATTTCAAATCTTGTTTTTCATGCCCTAAGAACAATAAAAACACAAAAGAAAAAAAAATCCTGACTGAGGTTCTCATAATTCATGCATGAAAGGCTTAATCAAGTCCAGCATGATCATCAGATTCATATTCTACTGTATGTGATTTAACAGTTTGAAACGAGATTTCAAGTAGTCAAAAGTGCACCCAACTGAAGAATCACCCATAAAAAGCTGGAAAGGAATTTTTGAAGTAGAAAGGCTGAAAGAGTATTTTCTTGTTGCATTGCCAAAATGAATTTTGAGAATGTGAACCATCCTCACTGTAAGTCAGTACAAAATAGTTTCACCACATAAGAATGATTCTTAACTTGTTCATTTGAGTATTAGTGTGAGCACTGGGCAAGATCACACCATTTACGCCATTGTGAATCCAAACAACATGATTAAACACGGTGGGTGTGCGGCAACAGCAAATAATATCCCGCCATACAAGGCAACATTCCAAAACACAATAGCATAAGCTGCTTAAAGGGAACGTTGCTGCTTGAAAATCTGGCACTTGGTTTTGCCAAAAGGAAGATATTTGCCACGCTTTGGAAAACACATGGGTTGACACAGTGTTTTCTTGTCTCTGGAATGGAGGGGAAATGAATCGAATCAACAGCAGTCTAAGTCTCATTCACCCTCTTGAAATGATAAATAAATAAACGAAGATTCAGGTATTTGAGCTATTTTTGAGCAAACATCAAGAAATCTCGCCCCACGACTTATTCCTGACCTCTTAAAATTTCGCTTTTTCCGCTGTGGCAGAAATAATCCAGACGCCTTCAGTCCGTTGACACTGAACACAAGAACAGAAGGGAATAACAGGAGGTTTACATCCACCTGCTAGCGTGAGTCACCGGATTCAGCTGCCAATCTCACAGATTAAAGTCGTTTCATCGCACAGCAGGAAACAGAAGATTAATAACAGCAGGCCCGGCTCCACAGTCAGGAGCTTCGCCCACACCCTGTCCCCATGCTAAATAACAACCAAATGCAAAATTGGTACGTTGTTCAATTCAGCTGCAGATTTTGAGGTAGATTGTGCTTTCCGGTCGCTTGGAATCAAAAATCAGCTTGTTATTTAGAAGCTAAAATGCCCATTTTGGCGAGTATCCTCGTAAGCACAGTCTTAACTGAGTTAAAATAAAAGTCTTAATGAACAGTAGGGAGAAAATCTGATGTCTGTCAGATCCGTGCATTTGGTCTTAAAGTGACAGTAGCTTAATATACCTGCTGCTGTCTTGTGTATTTGTATATATATATATATATATATATATATATATATATATATATATAAAAATACACCGATCAGGCATAACACTATATTATCCTAATATTGTGTTGGGCCCCCTTTTGCTGCGAAAACAGCCCTGACCCATCGAGGCATTGGACTCCACTAAACCCCTGAAAGTGTGCTGTGGGATCCAGCTGGCACCAAGATGTTAGCAGCAGATCCTTTAAAGGGTTAGTTCAACCAAAAATGAAAATTCTGTCATTAATCACTCACCCTCATGTCGTTCAACACCCGCAAGATCTTTGTTCATCTTCGGAACACAAGTGAAGATATTTTTGTTGCTTGGAGATTTATGAATCAATGTATTGAATCAGCGGTTCGGAGCGCCAGAGTCACGTGATTTCAGCAGTTTGGCGGTTTGACACGCGATCCAAACATGATTCGATACACTGATTCATAGCGCTCCGAAGCTTCAGGAAGCAGTGTTTTGAAATCGGGCCATCTCTATATAAGTCGTTATTTGAGTTTTTTTGCACACAAAAATTATTCTCGTCACTTCATAAAATTATTGTCGAACCACTGTAGTGAGATGGACTTTGTAATGACGTCTTTAGTAATGGGTCTTGAGAGAGGAAGTGACATTGATGCCAATGGAGGCCTTTCTGAGCCATCGGATTACTACAAAAATATCTTCATTTGTGTTCCGAAGATGAACAAAGGTCTTACGGGTGTCGAGCGACATGAGGGTGAGTAATTAATGACAGAATTTTCATTTTTGGGTGAACTAACCCTTTAAGTCCTATAAGTTGCGAGGTGGGGCCTCCATGGATCGGACTTGTCTGTTGCTGCTAACATCTTGGTGAAATGTCATAAGTGGAAAAAGTTGGTCAAAAAACATACATTTACACACAAACTGACCAGCAAATGCAACTTTTCTCAAATCTTAATTTTTTAGCTCAACCGTCACAGAATGAAAAACACAGGACTGTGGGATATCAAAGGCAGTGAAGGATACATCTATGCTGCCTTCAGAAATGTGTGAAGTGAAGCTAACATTGGATCCTGACATGCCCTGACCAACAAAAACCTGGTCTAAAGTCTATAGTGCAGTATTTTTTGTGTTATTTAAAGGGTGTAATGTGCGCCTATAGGCGGGTGCACAACGTATATACACTCTGCTTATTACACACACAGGGACGTGCAGCAGAACACAAAACATTTTTAAATATTAAAAATAAAAGGATTCCTCTCTGGAGAATCGTTCAGTCTTTCCGCTCGCATGTAAATAGCGAATCCACCATGGTGCAAGCTCAACTGGCTTTTAAAGGGAAGGGGAGATGGACTCTTTTTACAACCCTTTTGGACTATGAACCTGGCGTGCCTACCGTTTTTTTCCATCGTTAAACTAGCAAAAGTGGATTCGAACGCCCTAATTGAACCTGCGCCTCAGACCATGCGCTCAGACCGTTAAAACAGGGCCCAAAGAATCATTTACTCAAACACTTCAAAACACTTAAGTGTACTTATTCATTCAGGAAATAAACACTTGCTCCAAGATGAACTGAAAGATATTTTCATTATTGACGGGGCAATAAACACATTTACTGACAATAATGCGCCTTAATTTTAGGTTACTCAATATTAACTTATTACGTGCTGATATTCAAATATCTTTGAATTGTTGCATGTTCTTAGTTTTAGTCAGTGGTTTTGTAAATGATACTGATAATGAACATATACTGAAGGAAGAAAGGTTAAGTTAAACATCTTTAACAATCCAAAAATCAATATCACATTAATAATGAATAACTTCAGATCACTTTGTCACTTGTTTACCAGCACTGTGTATTAGAGTACATATAAATACAATCATAAAATAAATCATTTTGGGGTAATTTAATTAACGTTTAGTTTCTTTTTGGTAAAAAAAATGGTAGATGGACTGCATTTATATAGCGCTTTTAACAGACTAATGGCCATCCAAAGCGCTTTACATATTGCATCACATTCACCCATTAACTCACTCATTCATACACCGACCTGCAGAGTTTTCATTAGTTGTCGCTCCTCTGAAAAAATACAAAGTATTTAAATGGCTTAAATAAGGATATATTATAAATATATTATGCTACTGTGGGTAAATGTCATAAATGAACCAAATAGCTACTGCATCAACGCCCTGGGTGGAGGCTTACGTGAACGTTTTTCTCTCTTTTTCTTTTTCCCACTGCCCACCTCCTTTGAGGAGTTGCCTTGCCCCTCCTACCTGCCCATAAAAGTGGAAACCATGCTGCCTGACGCCTTTAACTACATTTCTCCTTCTGTCTTCTGGATCGTCGTCCTTCACTTCTCACTCAGAGAGAGATAAACAGAAGGCAGAGACAGAGAGAGGCCAGGAGAGAGAGAGAGGTGAGTGCTGTACATACTGTATTTAATGCATGTTGTCAGGGGGGAAAAATAATAATGAAATGAGTGACGTGAAATATTGTATTGATATTGATCTGAATGGGAGTTTTCAAGTAATATCAGTTCATGATAGATGTTTCTAGTTCCTTGATGATGCAGCTTGTTCATTTGTTTTTGGGTTATCTGTCATCATGGATTTGTCTAGATTGTGGAGTAGGGGTTTCCGTGGTCTGGGAAAGCCTGCAAATATTAATGGATTTTAAAATGTAGATTTTACGGCCTGGAAAAAAAAAAGTTATGGTATTTAATTAAATATGAAAAATTAAGGAATTGGGTGTGAAATATTTCACAAACATTATTTTTTCAGTCACAAATGACTGGAAAATTAATGGAAATTCACTGGTCAAAAGGGTTGGGAACCTAGATATTTGATTTAAGAAACTTTAGCGTTATAAACCAACTTTTTTCTCTTAATCTTTACTAATAAGAAACCCAAGTTGTCCAATCCTTTTGAATTTTTTTATTTGATTTTGGATTGACTATAAGTGTGTATTCTCATATCCTGCTGCATACCACACCTGCTGTTGTGCAAGAGTCTTTATCCAGCTCTGCTCAAGGGTTTGTATATTTCTCGAGCCACATTCACTTTAGTTTCACTTTGATTTTCCTGGCATTGGGCATGGCTGTGAGCCGGAGGGCGGCTGTGTGTGATTTTCCCTGCTTCCTACAGCGATCAGTGCTGGATGTTATGTCTCCAGGGTTCAGAAGATCCATTCCTGTGGGCACACGACCAGCTCTGGACACTGAGGCAAAGCTGTGGTGCTTGGCAACCTTTCTTCCATTCCCTTTTCCTCTTGATCCTAGTCCAGAAGGATTGCAAAAATGCAGTTTTTTCCACTCTGGTCTTGACATTGATCACTAATTTGATTAAACTGTCAATGCAATTCGAATAGTGACGTTGTTTAAATCCAGACGATGTTTTGGTATCTGTAGAGTTTGTGTTTGCAATAATGATTTTCTTATTTGTTTAGTTTGACGATCCTTAGTGATCAAAGTATTTTACAGTACTTTCAAGAAAGCAATGCATTGATATTCCTCTATTTTGAAGATCATTTCAATATTGGATTTATTCACACAAGATTTAAAATTCTTTGATCATTTACTCGCCCTGAATTTGTTCTGTTGAACACAAAAGAACAACATTGGTGACCAAACAGTTTCTGGTCCCCAATGACTTCATACTGTGGACGCCAATGGGGATCATCAACTGTTTGATTAACCATATAATTCAAAATATCTTCTTTTGTGTTCATCAGAGCAAAGAAACTCATACAGGTTTAAAACAACTTGTAAAAGATTTTTTCAGAAATTCTATTATTCTATTCCATATTCCATTATGATTCCATTACTGATTTTGTAGTACTTGAACAATAATTTGTCCAAACTATATACTTAAAGGTAGGGTAGGTAAGAATTCTCTTAAACACTTTTGCCCAAATTTGATTAAACTTTCTTTATGTGTCAATACATAATTAAATTGTAAGTAATCTGAAAAAGAGAGTATAAAAATCGAGTGACTGTAGACTTTTTAATCTGCAATAAACACCGCTCATTATTTTTGTTCAGGACGAATCAAGTGATTGGCTTGTGCGACTGTCACTCTCTCTCGCTACCATGGCTACCACCCCTTTTGCTACAGGATCTGCCCATATGCGCGCGCCCCTGCTTCCTCGGAACCTATAGTTGCCCACCCTCTTGCACGACCTCTTCTGCTTCGCCCTCGACCCCGGCCTTGTCCTCGAGCCGAAGATGCGGTACTTGTCTCTCCGGAGTGTAGTCCTCATCAGAGTCAGCAATGCTTTCATCATGGAAACTCTTACATGCAAAACACTGAAGGCTGTACCTATGTAATGAATCTTACACAAAATTCACAGTATAACTGATGTTATTGGAAAAACATTTATCAATGCTGCCCGTTTTTAGCTTTGCCTTATAAATATAACTAGCTCGTTACCGAATCAAACTTTACCAGTATCGGTATTCTAGCTTGATAGTGAGTACTAAAAGACATCTTATTTGTTTATATTCATACTGATAAAGATTTTTTATCACATGTGATTCTGACATGATGTCACTACATGCACTCCGCTCGGCGGAGAGCGTTCATGTGTTTTGGGGCGTGGCTTTGGGAAGAGCCCAGAAGGGAGAAGGTGGAGTGAATGGAAATAATG